>JAJKFJ010022786.1:0-39517 GCA_027382625.1 Tetmemena sp. SeJ-2015
CATTATGTATTTAAACCTTTTTAATTTTATTAGAGTTTTTTGAAAAAGAATTTTATTTAGTGGAGAAATCAAAATTATTATAGAAGTTTGAGTAGCTTTGAAACTTCCACATGTGGCAGGAGTGTCAAGGAACATCTGAAACTTAAAATAAAACTTATTCGCATCAAATATGGTGGCGAAATGCCTAAATTCGTTATCAGTTACTTTTTGTAAATAAGCGAATATAAAAATACTATTACTGATAGATTGTTAAATGAGACGAAATAAAGGAATGGTAGGGATAGCAGCAGGTTCCTTTGCCCGTATATTTTCCCTCTTCTGAACGCAATCTATCCAACGAATGAGTTATTGCTAACAAGAAAATAATTAAAGGGAGCAGTCAGTCATTAGAATGATGCCTTCTCTTATCCAATCAGTCACTATCTCAGAATCTTCCATTATAAAGTTCAAGGGTGTTGGAGAATTTATCAGCTTCCCATAGTATTTTTTAATTGAAACATTCTAAAATATTTAAAGATGGCTGTAATCTATACCTAAAAGAGATCATTCGAGACTAGATTTTATAAGTATTTAATTAAAAATAAGTAGAGGAATCTGTTATTTTCATTGCTAATATTTAATAAAATATGGAGTCTATTCCGAATTTCCAGATTATTATCAAAATTATTTTAAAAGCTTTAAAATTTACATTGATAATTTAATTGTGATAATGAATGAGACATTGCTACTGATTATAGTAATTATATATTATATAGCGAATTCTGAATTCCCGTTAACAAGAAGATAGTCAGAAGCAGTCATCTCCCCTGACCTTATTTTTGCAGAGATGTTTTGTTACTCCTGGATTAGAATGAATTTGGGTATTTAAGTTTTTAATCGGCAAAGTAAAATTTTAAAGATAAATAAATTTAAATAACATTATATTTTGTACTTATCTGGTCGAATGTATATTGGTAAAATACCTATTTATAAATAAAAGTTTAAGCTATGAATGATTTTAATATGATAGGTTTTTGAGGATTGATAGATGAGTTTTGAGTTGAGTAACTCCTAAAATTTAGATTGGATTAATTTGATTAGAATGGTGAGAAATTATATATAGAAAAGTCTTTAATTTAAAATGGAGTTTGAAGAGCTCAAAAAATTACCTGATAAATATAATGAATTTATTTAATGATAGTAATGTTCTAAGCATTAACAATAAGCATTTGATTGCTCAGTGTATCAAGATAGTTTGTGGTATTCAAAAATTTATAAATTAACTCAAGTTTAAATTCTACTTTAGCAAAATGTTGATGTTGGTTGATTGGTAGGGGAGGTAGTTGAAAATTTCAGTGAGAGCCGGATTGAGGCTCTTGTAGGGATACTGAATAGAACCTAGTTCAAGCTAGGATAATGAACTCCCATCGACATATATTGAATATCCTAGTGTAAATTTTTAAAAAGCTGATAACACACTAATGGCTTACCTCTGCAATATCTAATTTTCCTGCCTAACTCGGCATGCAAGATCAATTTAAAAATAAAAATAGTCTAAAATATTTGTTAGATGGTTTCTATTGCGAATTAGCTCTCAGAACATGATGAAATGCATTCTAGAGTTTCTAAATTTAGATATTAATCCCCACTACAGATTTTAAATATAGGTCAAATACGAATAGTTGATCACGAATTTGAAAAATATTGAAGACAACGACAGCGAATTACAAGACGGAGTTTAATTAGTTTACAGAAATAATAAAATAACTAAATTAATGGCACTCTCTAAATCACCTCATTTCTAACAATCATCAGGACAGATGATCAGCGCTTCTCCTTATTACCGAAAACTCTATCATCACATTGGAGAAATAAAAGTAGATGGAGATATATGCAGACATTTCAAACATGAGGAAGAATTTCACCCAATCAAAAAATTCTATTCCCACGAAAACGATGAGATTCAATATCAAGGATGTCATCCATGAACGAAAGGAATATATCAGTTGCACTTTGTAAATAATATGCAAATAACTAATAGCTCTATTAATTCACATTCCATACTTTGTTTGTATTCTCACTTGTAATTAAAAAGAATGTCTTTTCGCACTGTTGTCTTCATTATTTTTCAAATTCGTGATCAACTATTCGTATTTGACCTATATTATATAAGGTCATATCGTAAATTTAATAATCTATAAAAATAATTTATAGATGAGACAAAGATTATCATCTAGGCATATATTTTTCAATGGGTCAGATTATGAGCAAGAGCATATATAATATAATAGGTTTAACACTCGATTATTGCTAGTTAATAAACACTATAAGTCATCTATATATTTTTTACTATAATCTTCAAATTATCAAATCCACAAAAATTTATAATTTATAAATTAAATTATTGATTATCTTTTAAAAAAATTCATTAATCAAGCTAATTTGGTTAAATTATTTCTATATATTGTAGCATGCTATAATTATCTTAAAAAGCCTAAAATGATACTTTGACATAACTAATCCCCATTTAGGAATTAATCTGAGCATATATATTGTTAATTTTAAGCTACAGTAATTACATTATCCTCTATTCAATTTCATTTATTGGTTTGCGCAAGTTATGCAACTTGTGGAGTTATAGCACAGCCCACAGCCAGCCTCAGAGCAATCTAAATTTAATTTTCAGTAAAATTTTAGAAATAATTGGCCTAAAGAAAGTGGTAGCTCTAACTATAATCTTAAATAAGATTCATTGCTAGCCTGCTTTACTTACCTGAGCATTCTAGAGTATTTGAATTTAGGTATTGAGAGAAAATAAATTATAATTTACAGAAAGGAATGCAAGTTTGAGAGGAAGCTTGCTTGTTGACACATAAATTATAAATAATCGACATAGTAAGGTGATAAGAAATTGAATTCCTAAAAAACCTATTCCCCTACGTCCTAGTCTGAAGACAAGAGTTTTATCTGGCATACTTATACTTGATTTAAAACTTTTAAGGATAATGAATTTATTTAATTAAGGAGAATAAACTAAAAATTAAAATAAATTTAAAAACAACATTTTAGGAAGAGGTTTATGTAAATCACTAATTAATCTGAATTCTCTGTATCTATTTTCTTAAAGCTTAAATGAAATTAAGTCTGAGCAAAGATTTTAATGAAAATTTTATCTTCTTGAAGCAATTAATTTTTTAATAATTTCAAGTTCTAGTTTTAATTTTGCAATTCTGTTTTACCATTAGCTTTCCACAGCCTTTTAATTTATCTTTAGATTTTGAGCTACAGACTCTCTATTAATCGCTTATTTTCTTCTCTTTATAAAAAATTAAAATATCGTAAGATAATTTTGTAACATAATTCTCCAATAAAACATGTTCTTTGCTCAATGCTCATTTTCTTCTTTAACTCATATTTAAAAAAAATCTAATCAAAATTTAAAGAAAGGTCAGGTAAGTCAGATAAAATCATCTTTTTACTAAAAAAATATTTATTTTGGAATTTCACCCATGCTCTCCCCAAAATTTGATGACTATTTATATTCTATTATTTAAGCCCTTTCTTTTATTAGGTAGGGATAGCGATATAATAATTATAATATTACTTAGAGATTAACCTTGACTATTGATATAAATTTAAAGCTTAATCAATTCATTATAAAACTATGAGTTAAGTAGTCTGATGATAAATCAGTTTCTGAACAAAATTGCTAAAAATATTATGCCCCTATATTTTATCTAATGGAAATTCAACTTATTGAAAATAAAACTAATACATTAATTGTGTATCTATTCAAATATAAATATATTTTTTTGTATTCTAAATCTAAAATGAAATCACAATACTACGATTATATCAAAACTTTTACTAAATTAATAATTTATAAGAAAACTGTTTTCTACTCTGAAGATTAAGATATATTTAACAGACATCCCTCTTAGTCTCTAATTAGTTTATATACACTTGAAAATCAATCTATAGAGAATAAAATATACTATTTAAGCTAGGAATGAGAAGATATTTTAAGGTTCCTGTTGAATGTTGACTTGATGATGTTCCATTTTAAATACTAAGCTGAACTAGCGCCTATATCATCGGATAATTTTCTACAAAAGTTAAATTTTCCATCATCACTGAGAGTTTTATAAGAATTTTATGCTAAAGTAAAAATCTGTTTTTTAACATATTAATTTGAATATTTTTTTTTAACAAAATAAAATCATATTTATTTATACTAAAAGGTTTAAATATATAATTTATATTTTTTTTTGAAATTATCAAAAATATTTTTTTATTAATTCATAAATCCTTTTCTATGCAGCTGTGAAGAATTAATCCTTTAAAGTTTGAATAATTATTTGACTAATTTTAGCTCTAGCAAAATAAAATTAAGAAATCATAATTAAAATATTGGAATGAAATTTCAACGAATCGACACTAAAACTTTGGTATAATTTTCTATAAATGAAATGCCTCATCATTTGTAAAACAAACTTTGCGGTGATTATAAAAAATAGTTTACACTTCGTTTATTTAAATCTTGAATTCAGAACCTTCAAATTTAGAACACACGCTTGTTTAATCCTTTTGAATCAGAGACCTTAAATAAACAAAAAAAATGCATTTTAATATAAAATATCATCATACATAATTTAAAAATCCTTTCGTGATTTCTATGCACTCTCATTGGCTCAGTGTTCTTTCTTTACCTTTTCTTCTAGTTTTCTTATTAGAAATAGGAGTCAAGTTATTCTTTAGATTAAAAGTCTTCAGCAAACAATTTTTTTGTAGCATTATGACCATTAGTTTGCTATTCTTGGAATACTTGAACGAAAGATAATTTGTCGTTTCTTTAGTATTTACCTTTCTAATTTGTATTCTTTTAGTTATTGAATTTTGATATCTATGACCGCTATTTGTATGGCAAATACATACTTTTGCGAATTTATTTGGAAGTCAAGTATTAATATAATATTATTGATCTGAAGGTTTAATAGGAGAATTGTTGGCAACAGAGTTTAAAACACTTAAGGTTCTTTTTTCATTTTAGGTTGATTCAAATGGCTTTGCTGGACTGGAAGCGGAGTTAAACTCATGAATTTAGATTTATTGGCTTTTTGAATCACTAAAATAAAAATTGTATATAATTAAGGACTTATACATAAAAAATAGATCAATTTTAAGTACCTGTTTTCTTTACATAAATAGTTTTTAGCGAGTGATTTAATAATTTTCATTCAACGTGTTAGGGAATATTAAAGTGTATTTAAGTTAGATTTAATATGGATCTCTGGACCCTCCATCAATGGAATCTATTTAAAAATTAGTATTCTATATAATTTGTGAGGAATAATTGATGAAATATTATGAAGCATTATAGCAATTTATTGAGGCTCTCTTTTATTTGATATTTATTGATGTCTTTATATGCAGACAAAACACTATATGCTTTAACATTTCGCAGTTTTTAGAGCCTGATTATTGCTGCCCAGCTACACCATACTAATTAGTGAATTAAAAATAATCAATGTAAAATGGTTATTTGATCTCATCAGTTTTGTAAAATTGCATGCAAAACTTAAATATCAGTCTCTTTTTTAAATATTTTTCCTTAAAATATTTAAATCTTGAATCCTAGTTGAAAATTTTGCTCTTGATTTTCAAAGATTGGTTGAACATATGGCCTTCGTAAACTTAGTTTTAACTCAAGCAAATTATCCCCAAATAATGTTTCATTTGCTAAAAGTACCTCCAATTACATAAATTAAAATTGCAGTCAAGCTGTTCAAGGATGCAATAGGCAAACAGTATTATAAAAATAAAAAACCACACAATTTTTTGAAGTATTTTTAAAATTCTCTTCAATTAAAATCAATCTTCTTTCTAAAAAAAGAAATGAAAATAAAATTAAAATATCAGTCTGTTATTTAAATACAATTTTTACTATTTTTTCTTTACAAGGGTTTAATTTATAAATGTTTTGGGAAGCTTTTTAAAGCTTTTTTTATAAATTTCTTTTTTTAATTTTTCCTTCCTAAGGACATTAATTTTAAAACTTTTCAAGATGTTAATGAAATATTTAGCAATTTAAATAATCTTAAAATTAGAAACATAATTAGGATACTGATAAGGAATTTAAATTCTTAAATTAAATTTTTATAAAATTTATTTTAAACAATCATTAGCTAAATTTACTTAATTTTTTATTTTAAATGACTTGGGCATTTATTTTTAAAAAAATGATACATTCATTCGAGTGAAATAAATTATATTTTGAAATTAATTCCATTAAAATGATAGGATGAACATGATATTGTAGATAACGATCATGATTTATTGCAATTTAATTAATGATGAAAGCTACTACTTGGATTTCCGTTTAGATTTCAGGACTTAGGAAAAACAGAGATGCAAAGAAAAGTGAAACGGAAGCAAAAATCTCTCTCTATTCCAAAATATATCTTTTTAGTTTAAATGTTGAACAGTGGATTTTTATAAGGCTGGGAATGTTTTTGATACTGGTAAAACAAAAACAGAAGCATCAAACTAAGAAGTGCTTTGAAAATTGGTTTTTGAATATTAAAGAACACATTAACCGCAATTAAAATTACCTTCCTCCCAATATTCAAGAACTCCCAAAAAAAGTACTCAGACCGCAGTCCTTAGTAGATGTATTTGTACTTTCCTAAAAATTCCTTTTTCATTAAGATTCAATTAAAATTAAAGAGGGCCTTGTTTTTGAAAAGTAAGAGGAAACCACCCAACGGAATTCCTATAATCCAAATTATTATTGAGGGGATACCGATTCCTAAACTAATTCAATTTAAAAATATAAACTCCATTTTAAGTGTTTGGAATCCCAGCACATAATATCTAAGTCTTTCTAGAGATACTGCTCACCATTATCAATTTCCATGCAAAAATACAGACTAGAAATTTATTTTCGTTAAACCATTCTTGTGATAACTGGGTGCAAAATGAACAGAATTTAAAAATGTATTTCTTCATTTTAAGATATTTCGCAAAAATAAGATATATTTAAAGAATGAGCACAAAAGAAGTGATGATTTCTCGATTGAGCTATTTCAAATTTTTCCCGTAAACTTTCTTACTTATTAAGAAATAAAGGGAGTTTAATCCTAGAAGAAAGATCGGCAAAATTTATTAATTATAATTAAACGGAAACTATCAATGTTTGGTAAAAGAATAAGGGCTAAAGATTTCCTAAATGCAGAGATTCGTTTACAAAGCAGTCGATTGAAATTATCTCTTAGGTAATATAAAAATAATTTTTCCTACTTCAGTGAAAAGATTTAAGAACTTATCTAGGTATTGGGGCCAATTTAGCTGATAACTTGCTGTAGTCAGGTAAATTAATTTTAAATTAATTTACTAAATTTGGAAGTAATTCATGACTATTCTAATTGCTATACTTATCTCAAAATCACAAAGATAAAATTAAATGGTTTAAATGAAATTATCTAACTTTCTCTTTCCGATCTCATATTAATCCAGAGAAGTAAAACGAAAGCAACATTAAGAGCAATAAGAGTTGAAGTGATTGTTATTGCATTCTCTATAAAAATAATGATTCGTAGTTTTAGAAGGACATTCATTGCAAAAATTATCAGAACTTCTTGTAAACTATATCCAATAAAATAAATCCCTTTATAATTGATACATTAGTTGCATAACTTGCCTCCATACCCATAATATTTTAATAAGAGCAGAGAGGATAGGGATAGCTGTCTTAATCTAAAATGACTGATATACTGCCTCCGATACAAGCTTCTTGATTTAGGCAGACCATGATATAGTAGAGAATCTAAAAGAAAATAGTCAGTATTAAAAAAGAGAGGTTAAAATAACCCCTAAGTCCTTATTAACTATTAATTTTCTTTTAAATATTATTATCTATACTATTACAGTAATTGCGATTTTGTAATGGAGGTAACAGTTATACTTGATGATCAGACAATTTTTACTTCAATCGGTTCGGCTATGGTCTGTTCTATAGATACATGCAGTTTTTATTTCCCTTTCAGATTCCCATTTTCTATTTTATTTCGGGATTATTTATGATTTCGGATGTCCTTTTGATGGATTTTAGGACGTCGCGTATGATTGATTTATTGGGTTATTATCTAATTGCGTAATTTATTTAAATTTATGCTTCCAGGTATTCGAACCCGATTCTGATAATTTTAATTCCCGATCGTTGCCTGTTGGCCATCCGCACTCCTCAAACCCCTCATCTACCCTTATTTTATAGTCCTTACCCCCGATTTTCCTTTTAATTTTCTACTATATTTGTTGAGTTGAATGAAGACCTCCAATAACCAGGATTGAGATTAATTTCACTACCTCCAGGGCATTCTGCGTTTTCCAAGCACTGATCGCATGAACCCTTAGAAGGATTAAGTGAGTAGTAACCTAATTCACAAGGTTAGCATCTACAAAAGTTAGCAATATATTCAAAGATTACTCTCCAAAACTTAGTGCTTCTCCAACAAGGCAGTTTCTGAAGTCAAAGTAAATGAAGTCTTGATTTGTTTCAGATACAGATTAGTTGAAAACTTCAGAAATTTGCTATGAATTTATAGATGGAGAAGAAATTAAGAAGGAGACATTTAAAATTAAATATTTTTGCTTCCTGGTAAAGCTACCAATGATAAGTCATTAAATACTGCTATTCCAGATTCAACTTGCTTTTGATTTTTATTTTTATATGATAGCCTCCTCGAACCTTGGAATTGTCATCTACTGGAAAAATTCGAACATTTCTAAAATAAAATTAAGGAAATTAATCAACCCTACGAGGAATAGTCATTGTTGATAATGTTTCCTTCTTTGTCAATTATTGCTATTACTATTTAGCCTATGTATTGTTAGCCACTTGCTTGAATCAAATCTGATAAAAATAAATTCAGCGAATTCATTCCTAGTACATTTAATAAATTTAATTGACATGAATTATATTTCAAAGAGAAATTAATTCCTAAATTATATTTCAATTAAAATTACGTTTAAATACTCCTATTATAGCTCATCACTTTCACACTAAAAGGATAGCCCGCTATGTCTTTTCCATATGGCGCAAAGTCATCCTTAAAAGTACAGTTCTCAATAATTGGACGATCCTTCATATAATTGAAAACTATTATTTATATTTTATAGTAAAATGTGTTTTGAACTTAAATTTTAATAAAATTTTCTTTTATTGCTTTTTATTAAGCAAAATAATTAAATTTTAGACTCTCAAAATAACTCCAATAATGACAAGAAGTTAGAAATATATTTTATCTCTTGAGGACGAGTTAATCTTAATAGAAGCTATTTTATAATCTGTCTAAATAGATTAAAAATTTAAAAGAGGAGTCCATCGATTATATTGACCCGTGCTAAAATAGGTAATATTTTCCATATTATAGGTCTAAGGATCAAGGATTTGAACTCACTATTTGATAGTATAAAATATGTATCAGCTGATCTCAGATCATTATTTATGGTGAGTTAATAGATTATCGTGAGAACTTATATAGAGTTGTTTTACATTAATTTGGTTTAAAAATGAATGTAGTAAAGTAAAGTAAAGTAAAGTAAAATTTTAGGAATGTAAATTATAAATCATTTTCAAAACCAGCACTTATCGTACTAGTTAAGAATAACGATATTATATCCTATGTTAAAAATGAATGAATGGCTCAAGCCTAAGGATACCTACTTTATTTTCCATCTCTTTAGAATTAAATCGATTATGGAAATATGTTTTATTTTGGGGTACAGAACATTAGATTATGATACTTGAAAGGGTATTAGAAACTTGGGAATAGGTAACTTTTCTGCTTTTATGTAATGCAATAAAGATTGAACTAAATTATAGTTTACTAGAATTGCATTTATTACAAAAACAACTGATTTTTTAAAATACATAATTTGATACTTTGAAGAAATTGAATGATTATCTTATTTTTCTTAAAAAATATCAAAAATTATTTAATGATTGACAATAATTTATAAGTAAGAAATCAAAGATAAATCTGCGTAATAAAAATTCAAGGAAGTTAAGTTTTTAGCTGAAGCCGAATTATTTGATTATAAAATATATGAATTATTTTGTAAATTTTAAAACGCCTCCTTGTTTAAATGCTTCATTCATCACAAAATTATTATTAATTATTTGACTTGCTCTCAGTCCAACAAGTAGATGCTATAATTAAGATCACATGAAAAGAAAATGTTATTACATTAAGAGCAGAAAATATCAATAACTCCTCCTTTAATTGCTTAATTGGAAGCAAATTTTGAACTACTAAGAGTCACATTCGAGTTAACGCTTTTCACCACTCATTAAAACTAAAGTAATTAATAAATTTAATGTTTTGTATTTTAATTTATTTTTCGACTCCTCCCTCATCAATAGAACTTAAGTTTGAAAATGTGCTGGAAGTGATAATCAAAGTTGAAGTGTCAATCAAGAAAGCTCTGTTTTATAATTTATATTTTCTTCAATAAGAGTACTTATCTAACTCTAATACCAAATATATTTGAAAATTTAATTAAAAGCAGTGATACATTAAAATGATAAATGGAGTGACGCTGCTTCGTGGTAATTAAATTCACAGATTCGCCAGCTTTTCTCCTTATTCGATCATTAATCAAAATAAATTCTAGTTTCTTCTTTAATCTTCTCAAAAACACTCTTCATCAGCGAGATATGATTACCTTAAGCTCTTTATATCGCGATAAGCCTAAAAAACAACTTATGTTGTTATAACTCTAAAATGAATACTCTAGCTCAAGAATTATTTTTTTTGAATTTAATTCTTTATAGAATGGTGTAATAATTATTCAAATTGGACACATTTCAACTATAACTTATTTATTCCATTTTAATTTAATATGTAATTTAATTCTCTTTTTTTTATTAAATTCTCAGCTATAATTAAAAATACACTTTAGAGTCATTGATATTAATCTTGGAGATTCGAATATTAAAAAGATTCTTAGTGAAATTGGTGAAATTAGAATGCTGAACTTCTACTTAATTTAAACATAATTTGAGCGGCTGATTTCTATTGAGCTGGATCCAGTGCAAGTAAGACCACTCAGTGAGATGTTTTAGAATGAAACTTTGATAGCCGAATCAAATCTCATAAACCTGTCGTTTTAATTAAGTAGTGAAACATCGCTTATCGTAGTACTTAGCATTGAGAAACTCGAGCTCACTGAATTCACTAATTTCACCCGTATTAGAGAAAATTTTGTCTTTGAGATAATAAGGCTTGATTAAAATCATAAATTGATTAGAGGTTTGTGGATATTAAGAATTGAATGTTGTATGCATTCCTGTTAGAATAAGTTATGTTGGTTAAATTAGTAAGCCATAATTTTATAAGGGTATTTAATATTATTTATAAATAGGTTTAGAAATAATTGATAGAGTTGTTTGCGAGAGAGATATTAAATTGGCTTCTGTTTCTTTAATTATAGTTGAGAATTTAATTGAAAATCAAATTAGTTTTTATATTAAATTAAAATGGATTAAATCATCTGCAGTTAAAGTGTGTCAGATTTGAGTAATTATTAGACCATTCGATTCAGCATTAAATTCTAAGAACTTTTCATCCTTGCAATTTTTGTGTGGGAGCGCTCAGTCTAGAGTTATAAGCGACAACAAGTTTCTACAAAGCAGATATTTGGAGTATCGGAATTTGCGCACATCATATCTCGCTGCTGAGAGGTGCTGAGACGATGATTAAAGAAGAAACTCATATTAATTTTTGATTCTCTATCGAAAATGCTGCAGATCAGGGGATGAATCTGAGATTTCAACTGCCACGAAGTTGCATCTCTTCATTTATTATTTTAATCAATCTCCAATTTTAATCAAATTTCTCACTATATTATGTTGAAAATTGAACTGTTTTATATGAAAATAGTTCCCATATTCGCAACTATAAGATTGCTTTTAAAAATAAATGAGACAGACATTAAATTCGGGTTAATTTCCTAATTAACCCATTTATCATACAAAAATTCAATAATATATAGTTTAATCGGTAGATTTTCAAATCTCAATTAAAATTCAGATTCTAATTTAGCATATTTTTTTTTATAAATTATTTAGATCTTGCAGTAAATTTAATAAGATAAATTATTTATTTTTTTCATGATTATTAAACTTAAAAAACTTGTACCCCGAAGTTTTGATTTGGCTAGAGTAAAAAATGAGCCGAAATTACTCAATGCTCGTTGCGTTTATCCCCATAGAGGATATTTAGTTAAATAATCCGTGGTTTAAATCGTTTGTGTGTCTAATAGAGAGGAATTGATTGTGGCGAACACAAATGCCTTTACGCGAACAAAATTGCTTTCCAAGCTGCAGCCTGTTGACCTTATATTATGACCTCCCAGTAAGAAGTTAAGGGACCCTAAAAACAAAGAGCAATAGTTGTGTTAAAATCCTAAAAAGGATCTCTGCGGATTAAATGCCAGAGTATTTTGCAGTATTACTCGAAAAATCTGACTTTGAAGGTTGGTATGCAAGGTATGGCCGCTGGTTTATGCACGCCCCATGTCACTTAATGATGGTAGCCTATCACCAAGGAGTAATACTGATTTAGTCAATTTGGAAAGCCTGTTGTGTTTTTTCCTTTACCTTGTCTAACCAAGCAGGATTCGAGGTTTTTCCCCCAAAGGTGAAGCCGGCAGATTTAAATGTACTCAGAGTGAGAGCTGGGGGGGGGAGGAAACCAGAAATCAAGTTACGCTGGGGATCCGCTCTCACTCCTAAATGAAGTGGTGTGTCATCAATTATTAAACTGACCAATCGGGCTGAAACGTGTATTTTGTCTCTTTTGCTCTAAAACTTTCTCCTGCTTTTTTGAAAAGAAGAATTCTGCCTTTAAATAGCTTCAGAATCTGAAATAATTTGGGGTATATAATAAAAAAATAATCTTCCCATAAAAAAATTTTGATAAAGAAGAATCCCCCCTCTTAAATTAATACACTGCTAGTCTCAGTGAATTCATAAATATAACAATTTGCAGTTATTCAGATAGAACCCAGTTTTTAAGATTTTAAATTAATATCTCATATTGCTCAAATCATTAGTTTAAATTTTATAAAGGTCACTGGTCTATATCTGTTTTTAATAAAATATGCTTTTCTATCAAATCAATGCCGTTTGCTAGATATAATGCCCTTTTTTGTAAAATGTTAAGATCGATCAAATAGTTGTTTTCAAAGAAGCAATTTTCAAATAAAGAACTTGATTAAACTGTCATTTAATATTAGATTTTCTCAAATAAAATTTTTAGTGAAATTTCATCATTAACTCTCCATTTTAAGGTTAATTTTGGCTCTAAATCCAACAAATAGGAAGGTTTTTAATATTTTTACTGCTGAATGTCAATATTTATTATCTTAATTATAGTGCTATATAATATTATTATGAATTTAAAGGAAAATAGTTTGGATTTAGTGCCAATATTAACCTTAACATGGAGAGTTAATGATGAATTTTCACTAAAAATTTTTCTCTCGAGAAATGCACCCAAATTATTTATATAATTTTTTTTAGAGAAAAATTAAATTCTATTGAGATTAATAGTAAAGTATTATTTACTTATTTAACTATTTCTATTAAACTCTATTTCAAACTATTCTATATTATTTATTTTTTATCGAGTACAATTTTTATACTTTTATTAAATAACATTTGCAGATGTTTTGTTCAATTTAATACCATATATTCATAATTAATTATAAATTGTGACAAGATTGTCAATCAATGCTGAATTTTGAGAAATTGAGGAATTTTTGAAGGTAAATAGTGCATTATTTTCAACTTAAATGAGAGTGCTGCTGAATGCACTATTGTTGTAAAGTATTGAATTAGAGATTTCTATTGAACTTTAGAAATGTGCAAAGAATAGTCCTCCATTCATTCCAAAGTTTTCGAAAAACTAGCAATCTTAGACATACACTTTAACTCCTTGATAATCTGCTAGAGTTTTTTAATTTATTTAAATAGCAATACTTCCTCGAGAAAGAGAAAGAGTTCTATTAAATACTGATTTGAAGATTTAAATATCTTTCTAATTTAAATTAATTTGGAAATGTTGAGTATTGAATTGGTCTTAATCTGAATAAGAGCTGATATCATGGGATAGTTTTAGATAAAATTTAGATTGCTCATTGCTACTTTTAATGGAAGAGTGGTCAAATCAATACTACTAGCAGCTAATTTAATATTCCTCCCTAGTAATTATTTGTAAAATTCGAATCTTTGATCACCATAAATATTAATTTAATTAAGAAAAGTTCATAGCAAAAATAAATCTCAAAGTTAAACTAAATAAAATCCTGAAAATATTTACTAAAATTAAAATTTTAAGCTCGAAAAATTAACTTCGGGATATTTTAAAAGCATTATAAGATGATGAATTTTTCCACATTCTGATTCATTAAATATAAAAAATATTAAGATCAGTTTGAAAATAATTTGAGAAAATTATTTAATATAAGATGAATATGAATACTGAAACGGAGGTTAGATATAAATTTGAAAGAAATTAATTAGTAGATTATGATTGAAGAATGGTGTTAAAAGGGGTTTAAACCCCTTTTTAGTGAATTTTAATACCAAAGTTCAAATCCTGCAGGTGAAATTTTTTTTTTATTTTTTGGACCAATTTTTCTAGCTCAAAAATAAAATTAAAGATATAGAAACTTATTTATTTAAAGATATTTTTTAATTTTACGATTAGAGGATTAATGCATTTCTTTTTTCCGATTCTTTTATCCATTCAATTATACCTATAATTATTTTAAGAAGTTTTACTGAAAAAACTAAAAACCCTGGGTTGAAAATGGTTGGAAAAAGGGGGTTTGCCTATTATGGCCTTGTTTTATTTCTGCAGAAATTCTCCCGGATTCCCTTAATTCCTTATTTTTTGAGAATTTTTTTTTTTAATTTTAATAATAATACCATAGGATAAAATAGATTTAGTGAGTTTTAACTTGCTTTGATGAAGTACCCTCCAGACTCAAATAATAGCAAAAGAATTAAATTAAAAATCCACGATTTATTAAAAAAATATATGTTGATTTGCAACTTTTTGGCAAGTTTAAATGTCGCAAAAACAGTCCCTGAATTGTAGCTTTTTGAGTGAATCAAAATTTTCAAGTTTCTTCTTTCATAATTTCTACATCGCTCTCAATCGCTAGAAATGATGGGCACACACACACTTATCCTCAAATATCTAGAGAGAGTAAACTTAAATTGTACATACTCTGTTATGACCGTCTGATATTCTTAAATTTCACTGATTTATTCAATTTTTATTTAATTTTTCAATTTAATTATCTTTTCTATTAAATTTTAAGCAATAATAATTTATGAAATTTGTTGTTGTCAAACTATAGTTATTAAAGAACAACTATGTTATTTTGAGAACTTGTGTAACCATCTATTACTATCAATCCTGAATTTGTAGTGAAATAGTTATTCTTGAATATAGTATTCTGGATGAAAAACGTGTACTGTTGAGATGGTTGAATAGCTGTGTTATTTTAGAATCCTCCGAAAAGAATGAAATTTAACTAAATTTTTTTTAATTATAATTCACTTCACAGTTAACAAAATATAAACAACTGTGATGTTATTAAGTGAGCTGTTAAATAAAGGAGAGGGAAACATATTTTATGAGTCGTGTCTTATAATGAATCCGTTGACTTTTAGAGAGTCTGAATACTAAAAGTTGTCAAATGTTGCATTCTCGATCAACAAGGCCTAGCTTTAGATGTGTCTTATATAACTATTTAGACTATTCATTTCTATGACAAATTTTAAGGCTAAAAACTTACTTTCATTCTTAAAAACTGCATTTTTAAATTAAAAAATTAAATAAAAATATCATATATATTATTTAAATTTAAATATAGATTAATCTAGATTAATCAATTTTCAAATTTAAAAATAGAGGCGAAAATATAAGAGTGCAAAAGATGTCAGTTATTGATGTTCTTCATCTTTCTTATTTATTATTAGATAGCTCCATATTTATCTCTTATTCTGCTTGATTTTGCTACGAATTAAGTTCAAAACGCAGTTAGTAGTGCTACTAATTCCGTTGGCAACCATGTTAGTAATGTCGACGTCACGAAAGGCTTAAAAATAGCTGCTACTAAGTTCATTGCAACGCGAATCAAGCTTCTTATATGTCCTGGAATCATCTTCATGTATTTTATTTTAGATTCTCTTATAAATTTTAATAAAATAGCTTTGTAAATTATATAGCTCCTTTCTCAATTAAAAGTTTTTTACATTATATCTTTGCTATAGTCTACGGAGAGATCTTGAGATAAGGAAACTATTTTATGGAAGATCTTCGCGCGCTACTCCAAACTGAAGTGCGGCCTTAGTGGCGAAAGAGTTTTAGGTCAATCAAATAATTGATGTGCAATCTTGACTTAGAAGTGCATTGAGGAAAGCTGCAATCCTAACTTTCTATCTGCAAAGCAACTTTCAAATGCGAGAGTATATGTGCACTCTCAACATTTTTTGCGATGGAGTTGATAGATTGAGAACTAGCTATTACCACTGATAAGGGTGACTTGCATCCATTCCTTAGATCAAAAAGAAACTGAGATAGGATGATCAAGTAGTTATTTTTGAGTAATTTCGCATTTGACTCGCATGATTATAAGTATTAATAAAGAAATTAATTACACACAACTTATTTTCACTTTCTTATCATATTTTAGGGTTTTTATTGTAGCGCAGTAATGTAGTTCAGCTCAGAATAACAAATATTTTAGTTTGTTCATGCCCTCAGGATTCTATTTCGTACAAAAATGTGAGCAATATATATCTTTTCATTCTGTGATATCAGACCTAGACAAGTATTTTGTCTCTGGTAACTCTTGTAATGACCAAGCATAAATTCTGATTTGTAGGGCAATCTCTTTTCTTAGGATTAATTTTTAATTCCTAAATTAGTTTTTAATTATAGTTGGAATTTTAATTAAAATCGGTGATTGATTAAAATAATAAATGGAGAGTTGCAACTTCGTGTTAGTTGAAATCACAGATTCACTCATAATCTGCAGCTTGTTCTATAACTTATAAAAAATTAGTATTAATTTCTTCTTTCATCTTTTTTTATCACCTCTCAGCATCGAGATATGATGTGCGCAAATTCCCAAAGTCCAAACGTCTATTTTCTATAATTTTGTTCGCTTATAACTCTGTATTGAGCTCTCCCATAAAAATTGCAAGATGAAAATTCTTAGAATTTATCAGAATCAAATGGTTAATTTATTCAAATTTCAGAATATTAATTTCACTGTTGATTAATATTTTTTTAAATTCTAATTTAATTCTTTTTTATATTAAATTCACAGCTATGAAGAAATGAGTTAGATATTAATAATAAAAATACTAAATATTTCATGTTTAAAAATGCATTTTTGATCATCATCCATAAAATAAAGATAAATAGAGTATTAAATTTGTTAGTCTTGTTAAATCACTAAATTGTTAGCCACCATCAATTTTACTTTGATTAGAGTTGATGCTATTGTTTTCAAAGTGAAGATTTTGCCATAGCTAGGTAGAAGTATTCGTAATCTAAGCTCCTTTTAAGAAACAGAATAAAAAATATAAGAATGCATTTTGATTTTTGTCAACTATATTGGTAAATTAATAATTACGTCCATATAAAATGTAATGCTTACTTGTGTTATCAGAAAATTAGAAACAAAATAAAATTTAAAAGAGTACTCAAATATTTCAACATATTTAAAATCAAGGAGAAAAATGGGATAACTTTCCTTGTCATCCACTTTTTTTTCATGAAAAATAATCATAATATACACTAAAATTAACAAAAAATTGTATAAAATTTAAAAGCAAAAGACATATTTTGGTCAGACTCTATTTTAGAAATTTAAATACGAATTAAGAATTATAAAGCTATAAAGCAATTTTAATTTCTTAAAAACCTCTTTAATTCTAATAAAATTTAATCTTAAATACTTGTTAGAGGGTTGCAGTATATGAAAATAAAGGTCCTTAAACGAAACTCAGAAATAAAAAGAAAAATTTTTCTCAAGCAAAACAATTAAACAATAAAATACACTTAGGTAAATATAATGGTTAGAGAAATTAAAAAAAAGATATGGAAATGTTTAAGCATTTGAGAAAAAATTAAAAGCATATCTAGATTTATAACTACTTTGATCTTTAATTGAGTACTTTTGAGTTTTACTGTATCAGGCGTAATTTTTACTTTTTCTGAACTTTAATAAATTATTTTTGAAATTTTCATCTTTTCAAACTATTCTTCTGTTAATTAATTTTCATCATCTTCATAAACTTTATCTTCAACTTAAATATCTCAGAAACCTTTTCTACTATTGCAATTACTGCTGCTACTAGAATTAATGGCCAGGAAAAATAAATTAAAAGTTTTACCAGGAGGATTCGAACTTTAGTCAAAAAAATGACTCATCTCGACGTTAACCATTTGAGCATCAGGTCATCACTCAATATCTACTAGTTAATTTATCTAAAATATCTCATATCTTCGATTATGCAATCGTATTCATCCAAGAAAAGAAAGTGAGTATAAAATGTGTATAAATCATTCCCAATTAATAATTATAATAAAGGGAAGATACTAATGGATTATCGAGAGTACGAACGCTAAAATGAAGAGCGAGAAGAGCTTCTAAAAACCTCTACTTGAAAAGAGGATTGAGAAACAAGAAGAAGGCAGCTTTAATATCATGCTTAAAAAGTTATAGTAATGCTTTCAGTCCTTAATTAATTATTCATAAAATGGTCGTTGACCTCCTTTTGTTCCTCCTTCCTTGACATAAACGACTTCAGCCAGCTTATTAAGATCTCCCTCACTCCTTTTCTTTCCTCTTTCCTACTGATCATTCCTTCTTCAGCCTCTATCGCGATAACATAGAAGTTTACGAGTAGAAAGTAAATATAACTACAAATGCGTTACTTGCAGGAATCAGCGAAGACTCAGGCTTAGAAGCTTATGTCCTTCATCCTCGCTCTATCCAGCGAGAGCAGTATGTTGCGTTCCTTAAGAAGCTCAGAGAGAAGATCACAGACGGTGAGATCGTTCTACTCGTTGACAACCTCAGCGTACACAAGACAAAGGAAGCGAAGAAGACATACGCTGAGTTGAACATCACTCCTGTTTTTAATGTTCCATACTCGCCAGAGTTCAACGGCATTGAGTTTTACTGGAACTTAGTTAAGGGACGCTATAAGAAGCTGCTGCTCTATCACTTGATGCATGATTAAGCTATCGATACAGAGGATTTAATAGTGAGTAGTTGTAAGAGAGTGGAAGAAGAGAAGACAAAGTTATGTGCGAGATAAGGGTAGAGTGAATATTTAGGAAAAGTATTTAAGCTTAACTTAATGACTTAAGTCAATTTTGCTTATCTGGGAAGAAGGGATTCTTAAGAGGTTCCTTTCTCTCTTCTGTTGGGTCGGCCAGATGGACCTAGCTTCCTCATCTTCGAACCTGCTCTCGCATCTATGTGCATTCCGTTGTCTCTAAGTTTGTATAGTGATAGATGCTTGCTCACCTCGATGCTTGTATTTTGCTTCCGTGCTCTGAATACCTTTGCTCTCTCCTTCATTAAGTAGATGCCAGTGCCAGGTTTCTCTACACAGTTAAACTCTAAAACTTACTAGAGAAGTAGGGATACTTCTGAAGCTGCTCAAACCATTCGTCGCTGATAACTATTCCTTGCTTCTTTGGGTCGTTCTCCTCTACTTAGAATCTCTTCCTGTGTGCATCTTCAATGATCTCTTTGAGGTACTCTGCACGTACAGTAGCAAGGACGCCAAAGAAGAACCTTCGTTCTGGCAACTTGTTTGAGAGTTGTTCCTTGTTAGGAAGGAATAGAGCAACCTCCGGATCTCCCATCGCATCGTCATACATATTAGTGACTGAGATCTCAGGATAGTTTGGGATCTCCATCATGTTGACATCGATTGTTTTGAGAGCTTTCTTCTCATCAGCAAGAATTGCTTTGAGGAACGAGATCTTTGTTCCATACATTGTCGGAAGGAACAAACCAACTAAGATTATTGTTACTCCATATGAGAGCTTCTTACCTTGCTAAGTGAGGTACCTGTAGAGGTCTTCCTTGCTTCGGAACCTGTTGCTCAACTCTTGCGCTTTCACTCTTTTATTATTTTTTACTTTCTGTTATATATCTAATGTATGGGTTCCACAATGGCCTTATTTATTATACCTCACTTCCAGTATAAAATTAGGGATTTATGGGAATTTAAAAATATAAGCAATTTACCTGAAAAAAAATTTTTAGAACTTAAAATATCATAATAGTTTTTGAAATTTATTATTTAATGTTTAAAATCTCTTTTTGAGATAGTTTAATATAAAAAATGGTTTCTCAATTAGATCCCTACAAATATATTTATTGATTTTATGCTATTAAAAAGAAACATATTGAGATAAATAAAGCTATTCATACTCTCCCTGATTTGCATGATATGTAATATTTAGAAAAAAAAGTTAATTGTTTATACGAAATGATAGTCATGTCTAAAAATTTAATTTAAAAAAATAAAATTATTTTTTTAAAAAAATCTATATTCCGGTCGATTTTATATTTTAGAACAAAAAATATTTCCAATATTTTCGAGTATAAACAGCTCTAAGAGTTGCATCTACTTATAGCTATTAAATGATAATTTGCATGAATACGATCAATTAGAAGAAGAGAATCAGCTCAACTTCATCACTACACAAACAAAGAGCAAGTGTTCTCTTATGAATCATGATAAGAAATACTGCATTACATCGAGAGTGTGCATCGAAACTTAAGCTCTGAGAGAGTGAGAGCTTGCACGCATATACTCTTTAGAAGCTGAATTAACTCTATGTTGCTCACTCATATTTATACTTTAAAAATTTAAATGACGATTAAGTACTTTAAATGATGAAGAGTGTAAATGTATTTTCCACTTGATAGAGTAACTTACTTGAGTGCGCTTGATGTGATAGGTGCATCTGAAACACTCTCTAGAATTAGACTACTTGTGTGCATGTTGCATTTGGAAAAGAAGAGAGGAGAGGTTTTCTGTGAAAAGTACGAAATTGATTTTCACTCCGCGTACTTATATTTTCACATTTTTGCACTTAGCTATCAATACATACACATACAATGGGTGCACACACTCATGATTCATCATTACATATGTAGAATGAAAGATGCTATTTTAATATAGAAGATATTTCACCTCGAACAAACAGAGTCTGAAGCGAAAGAGTACACTCTTAATAAAAATACAGCTAGCTAGCTTAAAAATAAAAATAATGAAAAAACTGATAAAGACTATTTAAATCAATCTTTTTCACAAAATTATTAACTATATTGCAATTTTATTAAGAGTGCACTCTTTCGCTTCAGACTCTGTTTGTTCGAGGTGAAATATCTTCTATATTAAAATAGCATCTTTCATTCTACATATGTAATGATGAATCATGAGTGTGTGCACCCATTGTATGTGTATGTATTGATAGCTAAGTGCAAAAATGTGAAAATATAAGTACGCGGAGTGAAAATCAATTTCGTACTTTTCACAGAAAACCTCTCCTCTCTTCTTTTCCAAATGCAACATGCACACAAGTAGTCTAATTCTAGAGAGTGTTTCAGATGCACCTATCACATCAAGCGCACTCAAGTAAGTTACTCTATCAAGTGGAAAATACATTTACACTCTTCATAATTTAAAGTACTTAATCGTCATTTAAATTTTTAAAGTATAAATATGAGTGAGCAACATAGAGTTAATTCAGCTTCTAAAGAGTATATGCGTGAAAGCTCCTCACTCTCTCAGAGCTTAAGTTTCGATGCACACTCTCGATGTAATGCAGTATTTCTTATCATGATTCATAAGAGAACACTTGCTCTTTGTTTGTGTAGTGATGAAGTTGAGCTGATTCTCTTCTTCTAATTGATCGTATTCATGCAAATTATCATTTAATAGCTATAAGTAGATGCAACTCTTAGAGCTGTTTATACTCGAAAATATTGGAAATATTTTTTGTTCTAAAATATATATTTATGAATTAAAGCCCATCTACAACTATTTTTATTGCATTGGAGACCGAGAAAACAATAAAACCTAATTTTTATTTTAAAATTTTTAACTTTCATGTCTGAATTTATAAATTTTTTAAATGCTTGAAAAAGAAAGGGCTAACTATTTATCTACTACAAGGCTAAAAATAAGTTTTGTTCGCTTTCTTTTTAAACCATTTAAAGGTAATTTAACTTAATTATTAATTATAAAGATATTGAATTCATTCTTAACCACTTATATTCTCTAAGTTTTAAATTCGAATCAAACTCTATAATATGGTGTAAAGACTAAAACAGTTGCTGCTGAAAATAAAATCAGAGATTCATTCAATTAATGCAAAATAAAGGCTGAAATCACTATAATTTAATATCTTTCAGAATAGGATCGTATATTTTTCAATTCCACCACTAATATAAATATTTTATTAATGAATTTATTTTTTTTATGTTTGAATGCGAGCGTAAGTGTCACTGTTGATGAATATAATAAAATAAATTTTTTAATGAATGTGATATTCTATGCGTAAAAGTCGAAAGAAACAGCTATCTATATGTGATGGGCTCCTAGAATTATAGCTGATACATTATTTTGGTAAATATTTCTTAAGACCATGCTTTGCTAGAGTCAAAACCTAAATCCCTCTATATTATGATAAAAAGTGAGAATTAGTTGTTTATAATTAATTTATTTATAAATAATTATAAGAATGCTAAATTGTAATACCAAGCAGTCAAGCTAAAGTCTTCTAAGAAAGGAACTTGAAATCTACCACATATTCCACGAAAATATTTAGATTAATTACTCTTCCTAAGATAACTGAAAGTTAGACTTCATAAGTAGCTTGATTATTACTTTATTTATTAACTATTTCAAAGGTTCTGCTACCTTGTCTATCATAAAATGTCTTGTTGTGAACTATATTGCATCAACTTTACATACAAAAATGAATTATACCTTTACTTTAATATCACACTCAAGTATGTTTGCAACTAGAGATTCTAATTAGAAGAAGACGACCCAAAGAAGTAAAGAAAAATTATTAGCGACGAATGGTTTGAGCAAATTCAGAATTATCCCTATTTCTCTAGTAAGTTTTAGAGTTTAACTGTGTGAAGGAGAGAGAAAAGATAATCAGAGCACGGAAGCAAAATACAAGCATCGAGGTGAGCAAGCATCTATCACTATACAAACTTAGAGACAACGGAATGCACATAGATGCGAGAGCAGGTTCGAAGATGAGGAAGCTAGGTCCATCTGGCCGACCCAACAGAAGAGAGAAAGGAACCTCTTAAGAATCCCTTCTTCCCAGATAAGCAAAATTGACTTAAGTCATTAAGTTAAGCTTAAATACTTTTCCTAAATATTCACTCTACCTTATCTCGCACATAACTTTGTCTTCTCTTCTTCCACTCTCTTACAACATCACTATTTAAATCCTCTGTATCGATAGCTTAATCATGCATCAAGTGATAGAGCAGCAGCTTCTTATAGCGTCCCTTAACTAAGTTCCAGTAAAACTCAATGCCGTTGAACTCTGGCGAGTATGGAACATTAAAAACAGGAGTGATGTTCAACTCAGCGTATGTCTTCTTCGCTTCCTTTGTCTTGTGTACGCTGAGGTTGTCAACGAGTAGAACGATCTCACCGTCTGTGATCTTCTCTCTGAGCTTCTTAAGGAACGCAACATACTGCTCTCGCTGGATAGAGCGAGGATGAAGGACATAAGCTTCTAAGCCTGAGTCTTCGCTGATTCCTGCAAGTAATGCACTTGTAGTTATATTTACTTTCTACTCGTAAACTTCTATGTTATTGTGCTTCTTGTGCCAACTCTTCTTCATTAAGGTGTTGTGTGTGAACACAGCTTCGTCAGCACATACAAACTTCATGCTATCCCTCTCACACCTGAGCTGCTAGTCGTAAATATATTACAGATTATTATAATAAAATGGCTTAGTGAAGTCTATAACGCGCTTCACTCGATTCACAGTTTTGTACGTTATACCATTTCAACGATAGATGTTTGCTACAGTCTACGGAGAGATCTTGAGATAAGGAAACTATCTATGGAAGATCTTCGCGCGCTACTCCAAACTGAAGTGCGCTTAGTGGCGAAGAGTTTGAGGATCAATCAAATAATTGATGTGCACATCTTGAAACTTAGAAGTGCGATGAGGAACAGCTGCAACTCCTAACTTTCTCATCTGCAAAGCAACTTTCAAATGCGAGAGTATAGTGTGGCACTCTCAACATTTTTGCGATGGAGTTGATGTTGAGAACTAGCTATTACCACTGATAAGGGTGACTGCATCCATTCCTTAGAGTCAAAAAGAAACTGAGATAGGATTGATCAAGTAGTTATTTTTTGGTAATTTTGCATTTCTCTCACCATGATCGTCATTATTTATAAAGACATTGATTATTCACAACTTATTCTAACTTTCTCATCTCATGGATTTTAAGTCCATCAACACGTATTAACCACACTCGTGTAGCTATATACTCAGAAAAATTATAATACAGATAGGAATTAAATAGAAAATAGAAGGCTGCAAGAATAAAATTTTTAAAAATACAAAAAAGTGACAGTTTACTTAGAAGGCTTCAAATCTCTATGAATAATTTTGACTAGGTGGATTGCTTTATGCTTGCGCTAAAATAATAATAAATTTATTTAATTAAAGATTTTAATTATTTATAAAAAGTTATTTTAAAGTCGCCCAATATATATTACTGATACTATAATTGAAAATAAAACGATTTTATATTCAAAATAATTTGGACTAATTGATCTTATTTTTATGTGGTTGAAATTCAATGCCCCAATATTCCATTCCTTAAAAAAAAATAATTATATGAATTCTATATCTTTTCAGCTTATATATAGAAGATCTTAGGCTACAAAATCTTATAGAAAGTTTGCATTTAACTTAATAATATTTCACTGCTGTGTGCTTAACCAATGATTTAAGTAGTAAATTTTATAAATTTTGATTGTCTTTTGAACAAGCTGGAGAATTTTTAAATGAAAATATCACAAAATTGCAACTTCTTATTTTTATTTTAACCTATCACCTATTTTAAAATTTTTTTTCCCATAATCAGCTGTGATGTTTTCAACAATAATAATCATTTTTCTTCCAGCAGCTACATCTGTGGCTTTTTCAGAGAGGATAAAGTAATATTTAAATTTTAATTCATAATAAAGATTTAAAAAAAAAAGAACCCTTGAGGTTCACAAAAATTGGCTTGGTTTAGATGGAGATTATCTGGTCATTGCTGTATGTCCATGCTACTTTACATTTCCCCTCTCGGAGCCGATCTAGTTTAGTAATTTGTGGTAAGTGGTGCAGTGTGTACAATTGAGGAGTAAGCGGATTAGGAAGAACCTCAAAGCCGTGCGAGAATACTACTACTTCCCTATCTTAAGCCAATTGGCACTATATTAGTGCCCTACCATCGAATGTGTTGTGGGACCCTAGCAAGGACAATGTTTGAGAAGAAAATCTTCATGGGAACTAGGCGGGTTAGGTGCAATAGTATGAAACAATAGTACTTCCAAACGTGGCCTGTGGAGAAATTCATGAGAGACCTGACCACTGGCGTATGTACTGCCCACTAAGGAGTCTTACTTATTTAGTCAATACAGTATGCATAATACCTATTTTTCTATCTCTCAAGCCTAGCAAACTCCCTATTCGAGGTTTTTATCTACAAAGTGAAGCCGACAGGTTGAGATGTACTGAGAATGAGAGTTGAAAGAGGAGTCAGATATGAAGTACAACAGTGGATTCATCTCGCTCCTAAATGAGAGTGGTGCGTCATAAACTGATTATCTGACATCCTGGGCTAACAAGTGTTATTTTTTGGTACGGTTGCAGCAGCTATGGTCGAGTTTTATCTATGCCTTGAGAGGTTACTCCTTAATTCTTTAATTCCTTAAAATTAATGACCGATATTAGCATCTCTGATATGAGAGTCTGAAGAAATATAGTTATTTGCATAGAGGAAAGTCTTAATTCTAAAGTCTTTTTTAAGATTTGTGCATACAGCAGGAGTATCTACATAGATGCCAAATCGATTTTTAAGAATAATTATTTCAATAAAAAAAATTAAATTGGCGTCGGTTGTAGTAGTGAAATATCTGAAAACATTTTCAGTAATTGTAATATTGTGGAAACTAAGAATGTTGACAAACGGATATAAAAAAATAAATGAAAATTAATAAAATAGGCAATTACAAGGTATCGCTAGCCTCTAATCGTATTTCTCCTTAGTATCAAATCTCCATATAATGTATTCTATGCCACTTAAACTTTTTTAACTTTATTAATACTTAAGTACAGTCAGTCAAAAGTATGATTCCTTCATTTACCCAGTCTGTGATAATGAGTGAGTCTTACATTATGAAATTAAGGGGAGTGAAAGAGGTAGCTATTTTTCCATAGAGCTTAAATGTTAAATTCTATATTAAGTAAGATTTTTAAAATGCGAATCCTAATTATTAAAGAAATAAAAACAGTAGTGAGAAAATATAATATAGTTAAAAAAAACTGATTGGAATAAATTTTTAAAAAATTAAAAAAGGAACTTTTAAAAGTGAGTCAAAGTTAAACTGCCATTAAATTTATCAAAAATAAAAACTTTAATTTTTGCTTTTTTTTGGTAACGCTTCGTCCAGAATTTTAAGTAGTAAAACATTATTTGAAGGAGATATTTGAGTTTAATAGCGCAGCGCTTGTTCTATATAGATGCTTAAAATTTCAGAGCCAATTTTTCAAGAAGAAAATAAATATTTTTTTTATATATTAAATAATCGGGATATTCAGCACTTTAATTGCAACAAAAGTTGCGATCTTTTCATTATTATTTTTAACTAGGGATAAATTTAAAATATAATTCTCAATGATATGAATAGGACTCTTTTTAGATTTCTTACGTGAAATAGAATAGTCTTGGCTTAAATATCCCAGAGGAATAGAAATCTTTTTTGCTCATTTTTAATTAGATAATCGTTCCGAATCTCTAGATTATTATAAAAATTACAGTCGAAAATTTAAAATTACTGATTTGCATATTAAAATAATGAAAGGACACGTTACTTCGTATGATTAAAAATAATTGCAAATTCAGATTTTCCAACGATTATTGTAATAAAAATTAATTAGAGTAGTTATAAAATTTTTTCTTTATTTATAATGCCAAAGAGTCTCTCTGTGTCATAGATTAAGAGATAATTTATAAGAATTTAATTTATTAAGCTATGAATAATTTTGTTTGAAATGTTTAAAAGCTTTCTTTGATAAGGGAAAACTTTGTGTGGGAACTCTGCGCAAATATAAAATATTTTATCTGGTCTGTAGTAATAAATAGCTCGAGTTCCTTAGGTGTCTGGATTCTAAACTCTTTAAAATCCTTTTAATGATAAGTGATTTTATTTTAAATATTTTATTCATCATAACTCCTATATTTAGTTTATAAAATGTGTCTTTTTAACAAAAAGGGAGGTTTTCTTTACCTTATGGTTAGATTTAAACTATTTATTTTTTTATCTATTTCAATAAAGAAAATATGAAAAACTAGACAAATCACAAAAAATTAATTTAGCCATGTATATTTGAGGACTAAAAAACACTGGCTGGCAAACTTCAATAAAACCCGGAAAACCATTTTTATAATTAACTTTTTTTGGAATATTTTTTTAAATTGGAAAAAAACTTTTTGAAATATAATTAAGGCTGAAATCACTATACTAAACTATAAATTTAGGTTTATTATTGAAAATTGTTTTTATAAATAAGGGGTTTTTTAAAATAAAAGGAGAAATATAAGTTGAATAGGCCTTAATCTGGAAGTAATTATTATAATATTGGTGTTTATTAATTTATAAGGGATTTCAGATTGTGGAGTGAAGTCACTCGGTAGCAATTATAACAGGTCGATTACCATAAAGACAGAATGATAGCTCTGATGGAAATGGTAAAATTTAGGCAATATTAAAACCCAAATGAAATTTTGCTTTTGTGTCAATAAATTTGAAATATAGGTAATAAAGATTTTTATTCTAACTTTTATAGAGCAAGCATGATTTTATATAAGAGCTTTATTGGTTAATGCTTTTACTCAAAATTTAATAGCGAAAAAAATTTACCTAATAAGTGTTCAAGTTTATGAAAATCATAAATTCAATCTCAAGAACTTGAACGCGAACATCTGTAATTTAAAATCCTTAGCAAGGTATTTCCGAAATTTTTATCAGGAGATTAATAATAATGATCTGATTTTTTCTTATTGATGCTTTAATAAAATACTCAAATTTGATTATATATTTTTAAAAATATAAAGTACTAACCAAGATGCGTCTTTTTTTTAAATATGCTGCCTTTTGTCTTATAACTTAAGATTATTTGATTAACTTTGAAAATAAATCTCAAATAAAAGGACTCAGATTTTATAAAAATAATTAATAAATTAAAATAAAGCTCCTAAAACTTTTCGTTATTCATTTTAGAAAGTATTTTCCAAAGAAATGTAATTTATGATTCAGAAAAAGTTTCCTCAGATAAAATTTTAAAGCAAAATTTAGTGAAAATTTTCAAAATTGAGTTTTTAAAATTTAAAAATAATGCAAAATACACGAAAAAAAACGATTTTTCATGCCAAACAGATGGTTTGAATTGCTTAGCCAGGTTGACTTTTCCCCAATTTATCTAAAATTTAGCTTTGCTCGCCATTTTCCTCCCTCTTCTGGCTTTTTTTTATTTAGAATTTGATAATTTCCAATATAGTTAAAAATTTACGAGGTGAAAGGGTTTCAAATTTTTGAGTAAAATTCTGAAAAATATAATATCTGGGTCTAGAAAAGTTTGGGAAAGTTTAAATTAAGAAATGATTGCTCAAAGTTTGACATTCAAATTAGGTAAAAACATGTCAGTTGAAGTAAAAACTCCATTCTGATGTAGTAAAACTCCATCTCTAATTTTTGAAACTAGCCAATCAGAGATTAATAATTAAAAATTATTAAGCAGAGCAGAGTCTCTGATTGGCTAGTTTCAAAAATTTAAGATGGAGTTTTACTACATCAGAATGGAGTTTTACTTCAACTACATGTTTTTACCTAATTTTAATGTCAAACATTTGAGCAATCATTTCTTAATTTCAAACTTTTCCAAAAACTTTTCTAGATCTCAGATATTATATTTTTTCAGAAGTTTATACTACATAGAATGAAAGCCTTCAGCCTCGCTGATTATTAATATAGTTGCTTAATTATCTTAAAATTACTAAAAAAATTATATTCAAACTGCCAGTCTTTTAGGAAACTAGACTTAGAGACTAGGCCTCTCTTTTGCAACAGACAATGAATAGGTTTAGATTAATAAAGAATTTCGCGAAATCAATGCCATTTTTTCAATATTATAGTTAAAATTTAAATGAAAATCTGAATTAAATTAAAATATTAAATGAAGAGTTGTAAATAGTTTGCTGTTAAATCTTGAGATAGCTAGTCCAATATGGAGGCTTATTCGATAGCTCTTCAAATTATAAAGATGATTTTGTTCTTCCAGCATTACGATAGGAGGTGGCTTTGAAGAGATATAGATGTTTTTTACTCTGAACCAAGAAATTAACCAAGTTCAAAAACTTGTGACCGAGGTAACTCTCTCCACAGACTTCCTACGAAAAAGTTGCAAGGATCAAAGTTGCTTATAATTAAATGATTTATTGAATTGTGATAAATTCAACCCAAAACCTCACACTGCCAGGAAATTAATGTAAACTAATTTAATTATTATTTTAATTCTCTTTTTTATTAAATTTCAGCTAAATTAATTCTTTAAAAAAAAACATGATCAGAATATTTTAAGATAAATTTATTTTAAAATATAGAGATTCAGAGCATTCAATACTACAAGTTAGCTATAGAGAGTATCGGCATAGTTAAAATAATAAATTGACTGTCCCTCCCTTTAGGAGAATTTCGTAATTCATTGAGTCCACTGGCAAATAATTGAAGAGTTCTATCACAGCTGAGTTTATTCTTTTGTATGGATAAGATCCTGTTCCGAGCTCTAGTTCTGATGTTGAATCAGAATTCACGTAAATTTTTTAGCAGTTGTATATGCAATTCTTTTTTTTAATAAAATGATAAATATCATTTTTAAATTGAATATTTTTAAAATTACCCACACTTCATATTATACTTTCCGCACCGATTTTAATTAAAAAAATACTTTCGGTTTGCTTCAGTAAAGCCTGGATGAGCTGAAATGTTTTAACTGTAAGCGCTCCTTTTGGTCAGAGTATTGCTAAAATCATTAATTAAAAAGTTAATTTTAGTTACTTATTAATTCCTAAAATTATATGAAAATTCTATCATCCTATTTTAGATAGATTTAAAGTTACCTCTCTAAAAATCGGGAAAAGACTTTTAAAAAATGGCTTCTTATAGTAAAAGTTGGCCTCCTGGAGAAAAATCAGTGCTGAAAGGATAATAATATAATAATATATTTAATTAATTCGATGATTAGTTAAATAAAATTTGAAACGTGGCAGTATAAATCGTTAACACCCTCATATATGCTGCTTGCTCTATAAAAATTAAAAGTTAATATGTACATTATTTTAATAATCTTTGAAGTACCTCACAGCAGCAAGATATAATGTTCTTTATATCTTTGTTAAATATTTCAATCTCACTCTCTTTAAAGGTTTACAATTGTTGACTAAGAACTTTCAGATAAAATTGAAAGGAACCAAAATTTGTAGAATTCGCTGCTCTTTTTAATGATATAGTTATTATTTATATTTCAGACACTTAAACATTCCTCTCCTTAAAGGAATTAGTTTTAATACGTAAATTAATACTCTTTATTTAAAAATTCTAAATTTTATGAATAAATTTTCATATTTTTGTTAAATTTTCAGCAATATATACCCTCAAAATTTTTTACCCTAAATATGAAATGTTGAAAAGAAAAAAGAATATACCTCTACAATATCTGATTTTCCTTCCATAGTCCATCCATATAATAAATTTACATACAATCGATAAAAAAAATAATTTTAATAACTTCCTATAATCTCTTAGAGACTAAATTCCAATTTTGTAGAATCTAATCTGAAATGTTTCAATTGTCAATAAATAAGAGATTATTCCTTTTTTCTTTAATGATCTTCTTAGCGCATGTCAGAAGTGAGATAATATGTGCCCAGTCTTTTTTCTCCAGTTTTAGATATAAAAACGTGAATCCTTAATAGACAGTATCTAACAATAGTTGAAAGTTTTTAAGGCTTTAGTTTTATTTATAATTACTGGTATTTAAAAGCAGATAAAATAATTATTATTTAAGAGCAATTTTTATAATTTGAAGATTTTTGGGCAAAATTTTTAATTATTGATGCTCGATTAGAAGAGAGAAGCCGATTATCACTATTTTTTCAAATGCTTTGTAGCACTTTAATTTTGAGTGCTTTTTATAATTTAAATTTATTATTTTCTTTTATCTTAATTGATTTTTAAAATTTGCTAATATTATCCTCTCAGCCACGATTTTACACTATTGGTTAAGAAGTCAAGTTTTACTATAAGAAGTCTCTTTTTTATTTTTATTTCTTGAATTTTAGAGGGGTATTTTTAAATTTATCTAAATAGCATCCTGTGCTAGAATTTTCCAATAATTGTTTATTAATAAAGTAACTAAAATTACCATTTTAATAAATAGTTTTAGAAATTTTCGGCAGACAAGCAGCGCTTAAAGTACAAATATTTTAGCATCGAAGAAAAGAGCTTCGCCCTCGTTGCTCCAAGATTTACTTAAGCAAACTGAAAAGTTTTTAAAAATCTGGGAGATAAGTATAATATATAAATTTAAAATTCTTGCATCCTGCTACTTAAATATAAATTGACTTAATTCGACTGGGGTAGTGTTTTGCGGGCATTAACTAACGCATTGGAAATTTTCCAGAATAAGATAGTCATTTTCACTTGCACACATTAAGCATAAAATATACCATTTGTTTTAGGAGTAGCACATGTTACCAACGTTTCCCACAAAGAATTTAATATAAGTCAAATACGAATAGTTTATCAACAAAGAGAAATAGAATACAAAGTAACTGAATAATACTGCATTTTTCTAAATACAAGTAGGAATATAAACGAAAGTGATAAGTTTAATCGAGGGAAGTATGTGCTATATGTAGATAGAATTCAGTTTAAGAATTCATAATATACAACTTGCATGAAGAAATATTCAAAACTTGATGCACAGTCATTACCCAAGAAGGTAATATAATTGGCTAAAATATTAATGAAAATAGCAAAGATGTATACTTACATTTTTTGATTGGAAAATTTTTCACAATTTGTGATCATAATTTTTCTTTGAGTCATATCTTAGCCAATTTCTAACCATTAAATAACTGGCTTTAGGTTTCATTTGTTTCCATTTTTAATTATTTTGAAATTATCTGCATGATCAATTAAACAATTCTTGATAAACTATTCGTATTTGACTTATATTTAAAAGCAATCACATTCTAAACTCAGTGTTAAATTCAAAAGATGTGAGATAAATCACTAAGAAATTGCAAAAAGCAACTCAGAACAAGACTTACATTAGCAGATTTTTGAAGTTTAATTTAAGAATTAATCGGTGTTGCAAATAAATCAATTAAAGTATGTTGCTTGTATAATAAATAATTTTAAATTAAATATAAGCTAAATAAATACATTTATGCTTATGTTGCAAAATGCACATTAAGATGATTGTAGAATCATGTTTTCGTTAGCACAAGTCTAGCAATTGTCTTTTTAAGTGCATTAACCACACCCCTGCTCAAGGCAATCTACAAATATTCTTAATGAAAATAGTTACTTTGGCAAGTTTAAGTTTAAGAGTCCAGGTAAACTTAAATTATGACTGCCAAAAGTTTGCTTCTGAATTATTTTGATGTTTACTGAATTTAAGAAGTACAAGAATTCAGCATTATACGTTAGAATTTTATTTAGCTTTGATTTTATGAAATTGAGCCAGTGGAAATTATACTTAAAAGTTATATATAATAAACTAGTGTTTAAATATTTTGAATTTTTATTTCTAAGAAGGAGAATCTTTGACTTGCAGATCTTGAAGATAACTTAAACCATAGTGACTTCTGGGAATGATTTTCCCAAATTTTCTGCTTTAATATTTTTATAGTTGGAAATTTGATTTTTTATATGAATTTTTATGTTATTGACTGAGATCTACCATCATCTTAAGTTTTTATTACAATTGCTGCAGGGTTTCTCATTTAAAATTTGAAATATCTTAAATTAAAAGAATACAAATAAGGGGGCGAAGACTGGAACATCTTCTAATTTAATAAAAAATTCATTCAATTATCCTTTAAATTCAATGCTATAATGAGGTCTAACATATTATAATGTGTTTAAAATAAGTTTTAAAATTAAAAAATCATTCATAAAATATTTCATCTACTGAATTTAAGATAATTTATAACTTTTAGCGAGTTTGTAGTTATTATAAATAAAAATATTGTTTTTATACTTTTAATATTACCTCATAAGCAAGAAAAGTTATGGCTAGTATTAGTGGAGCCACTACTGATATGTTAGAAGGTTTGCTTTGGATCATAAATTATTCTTAAATTTATTATACACTTAGATTGGAGGATCCAATGTAAATAGTATATAATCTCTTAAAGAGCTTTTGACGATATATATTATTATTTAGGAAAGATAAGTTTATTTTTAATGACATCTCCTCTGTCAGCACAGATATAATAGCTTATTTCAAAGATTAAATTTATATATTATGTTTATATAACTCAATATTCTATAAATATCATATGACATTTAAAATTAATTAATTACTTAGAGTAAGTTTGTTATATTAGAAGAAAAATAAAAAAGTTTTAACTGAAAATAAAATTATTGTCATTAAATCAAATCAGGAGAACAAAGCTTTATGAAAGTTTCATCTTATAGAAACTAAAGTCAAGAACTATAAATTAATCTGAGATCAAGCAGCTTCTTAATTTAATAAGAGCATTAAGTTTGAAGTATATTACTTTATCTGGCTTTGTTTCTGTGAAAATTATTAACATATTTTTTACTATTATTTATTGAGAATTTAAATACTCTCTACGTAATTAATTCTACCCGTTCAGCCATGATTTTATAAATCAATTTAAACTTAAGTGTTAATTAGGGATATAATTTTTAAAAAAAGAAACTTAAATTAATTAATTTCAAGAAATTAATGGTTGTCCTCTACAATTATCATTCTCTATTAGTAAATAAAGCAAAAAAAAAATTATGTTTAAAAAACAAAGTTCCTTACATCATAGTTAAGTTAATCTTTATTAAATTATAAAGGGAGAAGACGATAATTTAATGAGCACATATATCAAACCCTAAATATAATTTTATAATTTGTCATTTTAAATATTTTTTATCTAATTTAGTACTTAAAACCATAGTATTTTATTATTTATGATAAAATATCTGTGTTATTTATAAAAATAGAAAAATAAATTGATCTTATAAATTGATGTCTTCAAGTAAAATCAGATTACTGCTTTTTCTAAATAGCCTTTTTAATACGGATATTTATTCTTATTCTAAAAGAATTGAAAATGAAAGTTTTTGCTGAAACCTTTCAGGCCTACCAACTGCTTCTTGCTTTTATAATCCCAACTCTAGTGGGTAAGATGTAAACTATTTATTTGGAGGTAAGTTTCAAATAATGTGACTAGCAAATTTTAGTAAAAGGGTAGTTTTATATTTTAATGCATACTTAATGCGTTATTTTTTACTCATTTTATTGAATAGATGGATTTGATTACACCACCAATGTGATTGCGTTTGATATCTCTCCAAACTTATTAATTAATAGAATATAAAAAATAAATTAGTAATTCATAATAAATTAAAGCAGATCTTAAAAATTAAAAAATTTTTAAGCAAGTGTAGGTCATAAAGCTGAAAAGCTCTTTAATTACTTTCTAAAAATGTTTAAGATTAAATTTTTATAGCTTAAAATATTGGTCAATATAATTAGCTAATAAATCATCATCATTAAAAAAATTAGAAAAAAATAGAATAAATTAATTTGCTTCTATTAATATATTCTTTGAGAAATCTTTTTGGTGCTCTAATTTTGCACTTATATTTAATATAAGTTAACTAGATAATGGTTGCAAGTGGACAGTTATAGGATAATGCGGATACCAAACCTATCAATTTTATAGTTGCTATCGATCTATCAACCAATCAACCCAAGTGGTAGAAATATTTATAATTCAATTATTCCTCTCATAAAAGAATTAACAAATTATTATGAATAATTAAGTGGTTTCAAAAAATTAATTAAATATACATTTCTATTTTCAAAATGAAAGAAACTTTCCCTAATAAAATTAATTGAAAAAAATGTCAAAAATAAAGACAAACACTTGAATTAAAATCTAAATGCACTTTTTATTGAAGAAAGTGAAGCATCGAATTTCTTATAATTAATTTTCAGATTTTATAAGGAAAAAATATTTTTATCTCCAGAATATTTACCGTCTATTAATCTGAGGAAGAATATAAGTTTTTATTTAATTTTAATAATTATAAATATTTGGATACTTCTGACGTAATAGCCTCAAGCTTATTTTTAAAACATAGTGATAGATTCAGGGTAGCAAAACGTTTATCTTTTGAGCAGATACTATGAATGGAATTAATTATAAAATTTAAATGGGTAAAATTAGTAAAGTTCACATTTTTAGTAAGTCCTAAAGTAGGTTAATTATTTGACAAAGACTTATTCATTATATTTTTAAACTAGCGCCTATTGGTCTTCATTTTTGTACCTGGATTATTATAATATATTTTTTAAAATTTCGAACCCAAATCTTAGGGGGTTCTTAATTTATTTATTTATACTTCGGAGTTTAAAATTTCAATTCAAATTAAGTTAAGTAAAAATAAAAAATTTAGATGATATATTCATCTTAGTAGATTATAACTTATAATGGTTTCTATTTCGCATTAAATGACTAACTTCCTTGTGTGTTATAGTATCTAAATATTAATTATAAACTACTTTTATATAACTTTAAATTTAAATTATTCCTTATCATAGTCATAAATATGGATGATTGACGCAACTGCTGGTTCTTTTGCTTAAAATCTACTATTCCAAAAGATACATTTAATTTCAAAGATATTTTTAATTGGTAAATAAATATAGTTTATAAAATTTGTAAAATAAAAACTGTAAAAATACTTCTGTCATTGTTTTAATGCTATTTTTAAAATAATTTTTTAAATTATTAGTTCTAACATTATTTTGTAATTGAAAAATATTCTTACTATAGTTTTACAAAAGTTTAATTTATAAATTAACTTCAGACGATAGATTTGGGTTAATTCTTGATTCTAAAAATCAAATCTATGTATAAAAAAATAATTTTAAATGTAATTAATATTTTATTTATCATTTCGTTCTCAATAAATTCAAAATTTAAAGCCTCAAAGTACTTCCATCCTTTTTCAAATCTTATTTACTTTTCGGCAATCAATTATTTTTAAATTCGTTATTTTAATAAATTATAAAAATAAATGTAGGATTTACAGCTGTGATTAAGTACAAGGATAACAATCTGTTTTTTATTCATAATTAAATTTACAAAATATTGTAAAATAATATTTCACCTTTTGAAATACTTATTTTTTAAAAATATTTATAATTAAATAAAAGGAAAAAGCGTAAAAATATATATATTTCTTTAAATTTTAATTATATAAAACAACTACTATTAGGGAAACTCTTATCCAGGAAACAGCGGAAATAACAATAACTAAAACTAATATAATGGTTAGACATTCTATTATATTTTACAAAATATTATTTTGTAAATATAACTAAATAAGATAATGCAAAATATTTGTAAAGTTGTTTCTTTTATTATTAGATAAAGCAGTAAATAATGTTTAAAATAAAATTGGCAAGGCTAGTTTAAATTCTTAAATATAGGAGAGAAAGTAACAAAAAAATAATGAAGTTAAAATATAAAATCATATGAAATTTAAGTGTTAATTTTATATAGAGTAATTGAGCATACATATAATTCTTAGGCAATTTGATTTTGATATCATTAAATTTTATTTAATTTAAATTATTGAGGAATTTTTTTTCTTAATTCTTCGATTTAATCTTAAGCAAAAGTTAGTTTTTTTCGTTGAAAATTGGAAATTTCTATATCGTATTGAATAATTATAAAGAATATTTTAGATCAAAGATTCTTACAATATTTAGTCTTATTCCTTTGATTTGAGGTATATTTTTATATTTTAAATTCTAAATTATGAATAGTCAGAATTGAATCTATTTAAATTAATTTTCCGAGCTATTGGTTTAGATTAAAAAAATATATTTTATTTAAATTATATTAAATATAGCGGTTTTTAAGAATTAGACACCTGAGATAGAATTTATATTTTAATGGGAGTTTTTGGATACATTTGGAATCATAGACATGGAAATAATTAAATCGCATCAATTAGTTATTTTAAAACTAAAACGAGCTTTATAAAATAAAATTAATGAGAAGAAAATTGTATTTAAACTTAATACAAATAAAAAACTTCTAGAAAATGGGGTTTCTTTTCTTGAATATTTTATTTTAAACTTACGACAAAAATATAAAAATATACTTAATGGATAAGGAAACTTAGAATTATTACAAGCTAGTAGATGGAAGTGGAGGCAATATTCTGGGCAGAACCATTCAAGGCTGCTATTCATAAAAAACTAAATCAACATATCTGGCTTCTCACTACATAATTTAAAATAATACAATGACTATAGCCTTTAGGGAGGTTTATTTTAAACCACATATTATTTTAATTTATAATTATTATTAATTTAAGCTTACAACTATCTTGAATTTATTAAAATTAAATATTTTCATAATAATTATTTGAGTACAAATAAATTAGAGTAGCCAAGTTTTTATTACTGAGGTAGATGAGAATTAGAATATCTAACGAATCTTTAATATTGCTGGATTATCTGGATAAAATTAATAAAAATTGTTTATGAATTCAAACCAAAATTCTCAAACGATTAGACATTTAGAAAAAGGAAAATAATTTTATCGAAAAGGAAAATTATATTTTTTAAAAAAAAACTATTACATAAAATCTTTAATCCTTAAATTATTTTTATCTCTCAATTTAAAATGAGATACAATTTGAACTATGACATAAAAAATTGAGAAATAAAAGCAAAATGGTTATATGTTTGTGAAAAATTTTACATTATTTAAATTTAATGGTTCCTAGCAAAAATACTCTCCAAATGTTCGTATTTAAAACCAAATTTTTTTAGCAAAAAATAAATTATAAAAGTTTTTTATCTATTACTCGTAATAAAATCTTTAGCTAATTAAATTGCTATGAAACCTAGTCAAGAATTACTGAAGTAGTGATTTTTCATATATTTATCCTCCCATCAGTTAGATATCAATATATTTTTAAATGACTAGTTATAAATATTAAGACGCAGTTATATTTTAGGCCAAGAAAATAATTATCATAATTAGCCTATTCTCCATGAAATGTATTTTAAAAAATATTTGTTGCGTATAAGTTTTAACTTAAAATATTTTTAATTAAAAATAATTTTTATGAAAATCGAACTAAATCGAGATGGATGAAAGTGAATCTTCATGTGAACTCATCGGTTTTACAAATATTTTTTAATTTGCTAAAATTTTGTTTTTCAAGGACTGATGTAGTAATTTTCTTAAAACAATTGAAAAACTCCAAAACTTAATTTATGTAAATTTTGATTTTAAGTGATACTAAAAAATTTCTCTTATATAATTACTTTAATTATAAAATGAAGTAAATAAATGAATTGAATAATTTTATTAAAGCAGAAAGAATATTACAGACTTATAAATTAGATTTTTACTTTGTAACAGTTGGTAAATCTTTATTTGTAATGATTAAATTGTAATTTTTATTTAGAATGAATTAATAAACAATCATTATTTCTATAGCGCTACATCTTAATCAGCTGGACAAGTAGTTGTGGGCCTTGCTTGCAATCGTTATTCAGAAGAAATATCAGGCATCCTTATTTATATTTTTTACGGGAATAGAAGAGGATGATTTTATGAACTACTTTTCTTATTTCTAAATGTAAATAAATAAGTTTTAGATTTTATTAGTAGTTCGGTAATGTAGTTATTATGATATTGGAATTAAATATCAAAAATTATGTGAGTACAAGTCTCTTATTAATATCATCTTTAATATATCAATCAATATTATTCATCGAAAACACGAGTGCGAAAACACGAGTGCGAAAACAT
>JAJKFJ010022787.1:0-35734 GCA_027382625.1 Tetmemena sp. SeJ-2015
TGAAGGGAAAAACCCTAAGCCTGAGTCTTCGCTGATTCCTGCAAGTAACGCACTTGTAGTTATATTTACTTTCTACTCGTAAACTTCTATGTTATCGTGCTTCTTGTACCAACTCTTCTTCATGAAGGTGTTGTGTGTGAACACAGCTTCGTCAGCACATAAAACTTCACGCTATCCCTCTCACACCTGAGCAGTGTAAAATATATTTCAGATTATTATAAAAATGGCTTAGTGAAGTCTATAACGCGCTTCACTCGATTCACAGTTTTGTCGTTATGCCATTTCAACGATAGATGTTTGCTACAGTCTACGGAGAGATCTTGAGATAAGGAAACTATCTATGGAAGATCTTCGCGCGCTACTCAAACTGAAGTGCGCTTAGTGGCGAAGAGTTTGAGGATCAATCAAATAATTGATGTGACATCTTGAAACTTAGAAGTGCGATGAGGAACAGCTGCAACTCCTAACTTTCTCATCTGCAAAGCAACTTTCAAATGCGAGAGTATAGTGCCGCTGGCACTCTCAACATTTTTTGCGATGGAGTTGATGTTGAGAACTGGCTATACTACTGATAAGGGTGTCTACATCCATACCTTAGAGTCAAAATGAAACTGAGATATGATGGATCATGTAGTTATTTTTGAGTAATTTCGCTTTTGACTCGCAATGATTATAAGTATTAATAAAGAAATAATTATAGACAACTTAATTTTACTTTCTTAACCCTATTATGGGTTTTGATGGTAGGTACCCTCGAAAGGAACTCGCACTTGTAGAGTCTTTGTATCTCCGCCAAGTGGTATAATTGCTCAAATTAAAGAAAACATTGAACTCTGGTTCTTCCACTTGGGATAGATGCTTTTGAATTCGCTTCAAGGATGTGCAAACCAAATTCGCCTTGGGTAGGTCCTTCAAATTTCAAGAGCCTGACTCGCCTCTGAGATCACTCTATGATATCATATATAGCAATAAGCTATACTTAATTATAAGGTCCTTGGGCACATCAATGTAGCTGCCAGAGAGAACGTTCTGCTGTTGTCTGTCCGCCTGGAGCTTTAGAGCCTCCTTAGCCTAAAAATATTTAGCTTGAATATCGCAGAATCGGCATAAGATGATGCCTGTTAGAGTACAATTGATAATACTCAATGTCTGCCTACTCCCAGAAGAATCATTTGATAGTGCTGACTAGTCAGAATGGAAACTTACCTTTGAGGTGAGGTGCGCTTGGAAGTCAAATGAATACGATACTCCAGTAAGAACGTTTCTGAATTATTCGGAGCTTTAGAGTTTAAAATAATTTGACAACTTCGTTAGTTGAAATGCAGATTCACCCTCTAATCTGCAGCTCATTCGATAGTTTATCAAAAATTAATAGGAGTTTCTTCCCTAACCATCATCATAGCACCTTTCAGCATCGAGATATGATGCGCCCAAAATCCCAAAGTCCAAATGTCTATTTTTTATAATTTTATGTCGCTTATAACTCTTTACTGAGCTCTCCCACACAAAAGTTACAAGGATAAAAAGTTCTTGAATTTTATGTTCTCAGCTATACTCATAATAAAAGGAGGCAGAGCAGAGAGCTCTTCTTCGATATTTTAGACATATTTAGCTTCAAAGATATTAATAATTAATTCCCTCTCGAGAATAGGCAAGCAGCTGCAGCACAACGTATCAACTCGATTTTGAAACTATCAATTTACTGATTCTACCTCATCATTTTTACAGAAATTATAAGAAATTCAAGATATTCAATTAAATGCTTCTTGATGGTTCTCTGTGACATCACTTGGTCAAAAGGAATGCTCTTCATAATTAGGAATACCCTTTGACTTATTCCTTGACCGAGTCATCCTAGACTGGCCAGCTGTTTATTTTTTCAGAGTTGGTGCTGGACGCCTGCGTCTCTGAGAAGTCCCTAGACTTCTCCCTTTTGAAGCTTTGCCTTAAGTCGCTGCATCCGCCCACATGAGTGCCCCCGATGAAGATGTTGGGAACTGTAGTCTGTCCAGTTAGTTACTTGAGTGCATCTTGGATGCCATTTCCATTAGAGATCAGATCAAGCTCTTACACCTCTGCCTCGACGCCTCCCCTTGCTAGGATATACTTGACTTCTGTGCAGTATGGGCAGTAGCTCTTTGAAAATACCACGACTGGTGTTGATTGAATAATTCCACTAACCTCGGATTATGTTAAAAAAATTTTAAGAAAATCTTATATATAATTAGACTAAAGAAATTGAGAATTAGCTTAAATCCTTGAATTTTGTCTTCTCTTTAAGATAATTTATTGAGTAAAAAAATAAGTTTTTTTAAATTCAAATAAAGATGGATAATCCAAATTTTTATATACTCTATACTTTTCGATATTTATTTAATTATTTTCCAATTATAATATTTTATATTAGAGGATTTGAGTGAGTTCATTTGTTCTGGAGTTTATTTTTATAGAAGATTCCCCATATTATTTACTTATTAAGTCTTTATTAGACTCTAGAAGTTAAGAAGCAATACTTTCTATAAAAAACCCAAATTCTCCCTTTAATTAGCCAAGATAAACTATCTCCCTAGTAAAATGGAACAAAAAATTGGTAAAAACCTCCTTCTTTAAAATAAAATTTTACTTTTCTTTTGATATCTATGGTAATAAGTAGTTTAAAAAGCAATTTAAACTATGTTTGGGCATCTTTGATAAATAATTTTATTCCTATTAAAATATATGTAATTTAAATTATAAATAGATAAAGCTAATTATGCAATTTCATTTCCTCTTTCTTTTAAGCATTTTTTTTATTAAACTTATTAAGTGTTCTGAGCCTATGATTAAGTAGTTTAATTTTTAAGGGCTATTTCTGACCATTCAGTTAATGCCTTGCCTCCATCAAATAATACTTTAGAGACTCCGTTATTATTCAACACCTCCCCTTTTTAGTTTAGCACAACTAGTCGAGGAACAGTCTCCACATGGAATTTCTAAGCCAGCTGTTGCACTCTCGCATCTCCGTGGGGAATAGCCAACCACGGCATCTTTTGATAATAATCCTCTGATTGCTGCTTGGTTGAGTCGCAGGGAACAAAAACGATCTCAAACTTATTTTCTTTTCCCTCTTTCTAAACACAAAATTATAGGTCAAATATAAAGGAATGAGATTAAGTCTTAATGAATTATGAAATGCTTGAAAGAATGTCAAAATATGAACTTACCACTACCTCTTTGTAGGCTTCTGAAAGTCTGGGAGTAAATTGTAGACAGGGCCCACATCTGCTCATACTGAAATAGAGAGCAACTGCCTTTGCATGAGAAATAGCGCTTTCCACTTGTGTTTCCACGATATTTCCTTTCTCTGTCTTTCCTTCCTTTGATTTTAAATTTCCTCCTTGAAGCATTTTAACCAGAGGAGAGATATTTGTCTGTGCAGAAGCGGTTTAGTTGGAACTGAAGGCTGACTTTGAAGCATTTACCAACAAAGCATTGCTTTATATTGCTATCAAGTAAATATATAGCAAATTCAAAACCATCATTTACTTTTTATTGATAAATTTATCATAGAACAATAAATGCATATATTTATTAAAGCAATCTTAATTAAGCAGTATTTGTAGCCTTCTCAAATGAGAAAGTTTTAGAAGTGAATTCATTTTTAATCTAACCCTTTGGCAGTCAAAATGTTGTAATGAATCAGATAAAAGAAGAAATAAGATTTGTGAAAGATATGTTAAAGAAAGGCATCTTTAGTCTCCTTGACGTCATTCAAATACACACTAGGTATAATAAATCAGAAGGTGTGATCAACATCAGCATTTTTTAAAAAAATTAAGCAGATTATTAATAAGTTAAGCATTGTTGAGAAGGTGTTGAGCCTAGTACAATTAATTGTTGGATCTCCATTATCTTCTCCAATAATTTTTAACAGTAGGCAGTTTGATAAGTTCCTGCTATGTTTCGAAATATAGATATGAGGTGTTTTAATTGTCTGTGTCTATTTCTTTGAGAGTGAATTTTACCCATCTACCAATATTTGATTTATTAATTCGACAAGAATAAATATTTTGTAAAATCTATCGCATGTTTGTGTTAATTTTCGTAATTAAAATTCTCTAACTCTAATTAAATCCTTGCATTTGCATGTAAGCAAATTCCCTTTATTTCTTGAATATCGTTAAAATATGTTATCATAGTCTTGACGTCTGCAGTTAAATCTCTTACTGCTTGGGTGCCATCAATTTAATGAAGGACTGCAGCCACTTTTCCCTATTGACCCTTTAGCAATTCACCAAAGTTATCCACTAGTTTAAATCCAATGTGCTGAGTACTCTTTGCCTGAAGGCTAATAGTATTCTCTCCTTGTATTTCTACACTAGGAACATGATTTAGAGTCTTGAGCCCTCTCAAGCTTTGGAGCAGCTGGTGTGCGCTCACAGCCACTTGAGCCCTTTGCTCGAAGTAATTTCTAAAGCCAATCTATTGATCGATGTTCAAAGAACTACCGCCCAAAGTTGCGACTGCCAAATTGATGTCCTCATTTGTGAAGTAATCGGGGTGGTACTTTGCAGTGGACGAGAGAACGAATGCTTTGGGGGATGTCTCTCCAGCCACCAGGGAAGTGGCTTGCTTCAACAGCTTCTAGGTTGATGTTGACACAGCAGAGTCAGCATCCTTGTCCTTAGTACCAAATGTGCTCAGAAGCTCAAGAGCTCTCAAGGATTGTATGCTCAGTCCCTTCTGTTGCTCATTAAAAGAAAACAGTAATAAAAAATTCATCTTCATCTGCATAAGCAAGCGATGTTCTATTGAGGTTCTGAAGTAATCTGTCTCTGGCCGTAGTAGAGAGAGTCAACCCTTGCCCACTCTTTGAGCTCTTGCTAAGCAGGTGAGTGAAGTACAAATCGTCTACTCTTGAGAAATCAGTTGCCGCCCTGCTGACCAACTCATCCACAGTAGCAGGCACCCTTGAAAGGAACTCGCACTTGTAGAGTCTTTGTATCTCCGCCAAGTGGTATAATTGCTCAAATTAAAAAATAATAAACTCTGGTTCTTCCACTTGGGAAAGATGCTTTTGAATTCTCTTCAAGGATGTGCAAACTAAATTCGCCTTGGGCAGGTCCTTCAATATTTCAAGAGCCTGACTCGCCTCTGAGATAACTCTATGATATCATATATAGCAATAAAGCTATACTTAAATTATAAGGTCCTTGGGCACATCGATGTAGCTGCCAGAGAGAACGTTCTGCAGTTGTCTGTCCGCCTGGAGCTTTAGAGCCTCCTTAGCCTAAAAAATGTGAGCTTGAATATCGCAGAATCGGCATAAGATGATGCCTAGTTAGAGTACAATTGATAATACTCAATGTCTGCCTTCTCCCAGAGAGAATCAATTTGTAAGTGCTGACTGCTCAGAATGGAAACTTACCTTTGAGGTGAGGTGCGCGTTGGAAGTCAAACTGAATACTGATACTCCAAGCAAAAGGAGGCAGAGCAGAGAGCTCTTCTTCGATATTTTAGACATATTTAGCTTCAAAGATATTAATAATTAATTCCCTCTCGAGAATAGGCAATGCAGCAACACAACGTATCAGCTAGATTTTGAAACTATCAATTTGCTGATTCTACCTCATCATCATTACAGAAATTGTAAGAAATTCAAGATATTCCATAAAATACTTCTAGATGGTTCTCAGTGACATCACTTGTTCAAAAGGAATGATCTTCATAATTAGGAACACCCTTTGACTTATTCCTTGACTTATTCATCCTAGACTGGCCAGTTGTTTATTTGTTCAGATTTGGTGCTAGGACGCCTGCGTCTCTGAGAAGTCCCTAGACCTATCCCTTTTGTAGTTTTGACTTCAGGTCGCTGCATCCGCCCACATGAGTGCCCCCGATGAAGATGTTGGGAACTGTAGTCTGTCCAGTCAATTGACTTGAGTGCATCTTGGATGCCAGATCCATTAGCGATCAGTCAAGCTCTTACACCTCTGCCTTGACACCTCCCCTTGCTAAGATAGACTTGGCTTCGGTGCAGTATGGGCAGTAGCTCTTTGAATCACTTATTATAAATAATTTCTTAGTGATTATAAAATACCATTCCACATATCCAATAATTTATTAGACTACTTTTAATGGCCTTAATTGCTAATTCAATTTTACCTTCTTTCACTTAAGATTTGTACTTTGAGAGAACTTGCTTTCCTTTTATCATAAGATTAAATTAAATCTTGATTTAAATAACTAATAAGCCTTATATAGTAAATTATGTCAGTTAAATATTAGTCTACTCACTCCTCAAATAGTTTCTTAATTCAAAACTTATAACTCCTTACTAAGATTACCAATCTTTGGTAATCCATCAGTGATTCCTTCTTTTTATTTCGTAGTAATTTCTATTTATGAAGATGATAAGAGATAAATTATTTCATCCTTTTTATATTTATTTAAATGAAATAAGCTTGCTTCATTTGTAATATTGGAAAGTTAAACTGATACATTTAATTTCCAAAACAAGACATATTTATACTATATGCCATAAAAATTATTTTTCATTGCTAAAATGATTTAGAAGGTGTTGAGCCTCGCCTGACTTAAGCTTTGTCTTGAGATCACTGCAGCCTCCAATCGAGTCTCCTCCAATAAAGATGTTAGGGACGGTGGTTTGGCCTGTAAGTTGTCTCAAGGCCTCTTGAATGTCTGCACCCTCAGGGTCTGTGTCGATTTCTATACAAGAAAATATTTTACCCCTCCATTTTCGAGAATGGATTTTGCCTCCTTACAGAATGGGCAAGTAGTCTTACTGAAGACCACAACTGGGTTATTCTCAGTCAACTCCTTAACCAGGGCTCTCTGGGGCTCAACTGATTTAGCAGGAGCAGGCTGTGTTGTGAACTTCTTTCCGGCCAAGAAATCTTGGATGGCCTCAGGTCCCTCGGTCTTAATCTTGTGCACGGCATTTTCGTGCAAGACCTCTCCCTCTAGGTTTACAACTACGAGTCTTGGGACTCCTCTGATCTCGAATTTCTTGCTTAGGGTGGCCAATGACTTGTGCTTGAAAGCGATAGCGGGCCAAGGCATCTCGGCGAAATAGTCTGAGTAGTCTTTCTCAGTCTTGTCACCAGAGCCCCAAACGATCTCGAATTGCTTCTCACCGCTCTAGAGAACAAGTTTAACATTTCTGAGAATGCGATGAGAGTAAACTTGTAAAGTTTGATAGAGATGAGAGTGTGTGGTGTTTAAATTTGACCAGAACTAAACTTACATTAGTTTCAGTGTAGAGATCAGCCAAGATGGGGGTGAACTCTCTGCAAGGTGGGCAAGAGTGCATGCTGAAATAGAATCCCACCCATTTCAAGGAGGGAGTAAGCACGGAGCTAAGAGTAGTCTCCTCTCCTTGCTTGTTGACAAGTTGTAGTTCGCCGACTTCGGCGGCAAGGGTAGATTGGCTCATTTGGTCAAATAAGATGGAAAAGTTTAGTTAGTTTAAGATTATGATATTTAAAATTATGATGATTTCTGTTCGAGTTGTACTTAAGAGTCTCTCTTATAGCAAGTGTATAAAGAAAAGCTAAGTTGATTGAAATTTCTATCAATCCAAAAATATACCATCAAACTTATCGAAATCTAGCTAACTAGCTGCTTGTCCATCATTGCCTATTGGTAGATTGGCTTCATGTTGATTTACATTACGCTATTAAGGCGATGACTGTGATTGGCTCGCAGAATGTTAGCCATTACTCCAAGTTTATTAGTTGCTCTCTCTATCTCTGAGATTAAGATCGCTATCATCCTCATCGCTATCATAGTGTTCAAAAGCGTCCTCATTATTTTCATAGAACTCAAATGAGTCATCAATGTTCATATAGCTACTTCTCTGCTTTTTCTTCTGCTGATTCTATCTCTTGCTTATTATCGAGCTGATCCCTGAATTAATTTGACCTAAGGCATTCTTAGCTTTCCTCAATAATCCGCTTTACCCTTGACTAGTTTTTTAAGCGGGGTTAAGATTAACTTCAACCATCTCTATGTCATCGTCTTTCTTTCCTTAATTATTTACTTACTTACTGCTATTACTATTACGTAGGATGTTTTATATTGGGAGGCTTCTATTTTTCTCAAGGTAAACCTAGCTAGGATGCATTCGAAGTAGCAGAAATAGGCAAAGTGAGAACAAGTTCAATATGAGTCCTAGTAATTCAGCACTTAAACCCTCGTTAGTTAGATAGAAGTCTTATTGACGAAGGACTGTAAAAGAGTAGAAGCAGATAAGGTTTGCAGCGAACATCTAGCTAAGTATGTGGAATTTTATCTAGAAATATTTAAAGTATAAAGAAATACTTACAACGTTGAGTGTCTAGTAGATATCTTGAAGCTGATTGACGTAGAGATAGCAGCAGATAGGAACTTTTGCACTCAGGATCAGTAACTAAAGTGATATATCCTCGATAAGCCCAATTTCAATCCAGGCTCTTATCAAAGTCAAAAGTAGATGAGAGTTAATCACGAGTAGGACTTAAGTAAGCACACTTAGAGCCAAAGAAAAAAGGAATGACCAGTTCGTAAGCTGGCTTGGCTTTTAATTTTCTGATGAAAAAGCATATAACTTCCTTGAGAAATGTAAAATTGTAATGACTCCTACCGATACTGAACTCATCTATATAAAATTTCCAATCTTAAAGTCCAATTATTTTGCAGGAATTTCTTGCGGAGATATTCCAGAGAGTAGCATTTAAATGTATTCCCACTGCTCAACAAAATTGATGCCATTTTTCCTGTAGAATGAGTATCCAAAGCCTATCCTTTATGAATGTAAGCAAGTAAATTTGCTTACAAGATAGAGACTATGAGAAATAATCCTGCAATAAATTGGAGTTTGTTAGTTGAAGTTGTGTTAGAGATCTTAAACTTTTAAGCTTTATCCTTTTTTCCTGAAGAGTGGAATTCCTTTCCTCATTTTAGTCTCCAATAGAGTTATCCACCTCCCCTTCATATTACTTTCTAGAAATTCTTCTCTCACTTTGGTCTTGGTAATCGTCATATGCCAAGAAAGCAATCAGTAAGCTTTGGAGAAGTGAGAATTAGTTTAATGACACTACTCCATATAAACTGCTGAGGATAAATAGTAAATTCAGGAAAAGACTCTAGTTGGAAAGGTCATAATTCTTGCTTCGATGTTTCAGTGTGAGCTATTGTGACTATATTCACAGATTTAACTATTATTATTAAGTACTTACCATTTTATAGGTGCCTATGATAAATAAGATATAGTTGGTTCCTTGAAGTAGGGCTGAGAGAGCCGCAGAACTATATTGAGAGCTCATAGTTGATGACTGTGTTTCTTCTGGAGAGGAAAGGGCAACATCAAAATCAGCTTTTATAGAGTCATTCATTGCAATTTATTGCTCAAATCAAAGTATGATGCTTATTTATAAAATTTGAAGATAGACTATGAATTATAGCATCTTATATGCCAAAATATGTCAAAATAAGTAATTTTGATTCAAAAACAGATAAAAGGCTTTTGAATTTCTAATCAAATAAAATTATTTCATTTTTTATCCATCGATATTCCCAAATTATTATTTTTTTTCCTACGTCAAATGACTCAATCCATTTCTTACCAACTCTAAATAAGGTAGATAAAATGCGTGGAAGAAGAAAGGATAACTCTAACCGCGCATCTTTCTCTATAAAACCTGCATGTTTAGTATCTATTTCTTGTCCTTTCTAATGCCCACCTGCAAGCTAAACTTATCATGATGACTAGATCACTCTGATGACTCTCTTGTTCATCTTGTGCCACTCTGCTCAATTCTAATGACATCTTGAGAGGTGCCGAGTCTTGAGAAAGATTTCTCAGCCTCATCGAGGACGCTCTCTCCTTCAACGAGCTCGCCAACGAGTACGTTGTAGCCATCGAGCTGATCAGCCTTTCCAAGGGTGATGAAGAACTCGTGGCCATTGGAGTTCTCTCCATCGTTGACCAAAGTAAGCTGACCTCTCTTGGTGTGGCGCATGTAGTGAAGTCCCTCATCGGTGAGTCTGCCACCGTTGAAGCTTGAGTTGCACTCTGAGGCTCTTCCACCCTGGAGGGCGAAACCTGGAAGTCCCTTGTTGATGGTAGTTCCAGCGTAAGAGGCCTTCCACTCGTTGGTTCCATTGGCGAAGGAGAGCACGTTCTCGGCAGCGTTGGGAACGTGGTTCTTGTATACCTCGAATACGAGATCGCCGAGGGGCTGTCCGTTCTTTGAGACGGTGAAGAACACTCTGGGGTTATTAGCTCTGTCAGAATAGTTATAGAGTGAGAATTGGCGTTGGGAAACGGAGAAGAGTTGTCTCAAACCCTTGGAGGTAGTGGAGTTCATCATATTTACTTCTAGATAATAATTATTTTATAATATCTCCTCTCTAGGATTAAAGTGTCGATGAGGAGCAACAATGTTTGATATCAATATTGAGAAAGAGTGGTAATTTAGAATGGGGATCAATGACTTTTTTCTTAAAATGAAATTCAAACTTATATAGTACAATGCTATTAGAGATGCAAGCAGGTTATTTCTGATCAGGACTGGCTTTGTCCACCTATTTAATTACCTAGGAGGTCTTGCCTATTTATTTCATTCTAAGCGTATTTAAATTTATCATTAGAGAGAAAATATGTTATAATTTCTTGGCTACTGCCCATTCCACAAGCTTCGGCACTTCTATCCATCTTTATTCCATGCTTTTGCTATTCAGAACTACTAACCAATAGTTAATTTTATTCCACAATTGAGTGAATGAGTCAAGTTTACTATGAAGAAGTCATTGTCTTTTTGATAAGAGGCAGCTAAGCAGGGGCCTGCAGCATCAGTTATACCAGTTTTGATGCCATTGAATCCTTAGGAAGGCCCGAGCAGCTTATTGGTATTTTCCCACAGGTATTTTCTCTTATGGCCATCTCTAGTCAAGCCCTCACATTCGTACTTGTTAGTGCTGACTATCTTTCTATACATATCACTCTACATGCATTCAAAGCAATTATCAAGATAAATTAAAATGCACTTGACTGAGAGCTTAGCTATATCGTAAGCAGTAGAGTAGTTCTGCTAGTTCATAAGCCCATGAGGACTATCGTAGTTCGTACTCATCATTTAAAGTCGAAAAGCGTTATCATTCATCTCTCTTAAGAAATACTTAACCATGTAGGGATGCCAGTTAAACTAATAGCTGTAAACTTTATTCCCCTCATCTACGCAACCTCCATACTTAAAATTTCAAAAGGAGGTATTTTAAAATCTTGTGGTTGAAAAGAAGCTCACCGAAATACTAGGCAATTGAAAAAGCTGCATCGTTGCCAGAAGGTAGCATCATTCCATATCTATAGATAAATTTCAACAACAACAAATATCCTTACAATAGATGCTCAATAGTAAGTTAGTCTCCTTCTTTCAAGTTTGCAGTCGTACCAGTAATCTGAGCTGAAACTTGGCTTATGGTAATTTTAACCTGGGATATATTTACTCGATATTGTTTGATGAGTCTGAGTGCCGTGTATAGAGTCATCATCTTAGTAAGACTGGCAACCTCTCTTCTCATATACTCCCTCTTTCCATGAATGAAGCTCATCTTGTGGCCATCGAATATCGCCCAACATTTGGCTGATACCTAAGGAGGAGGTATGTAAATATTGAACGAGTTCAACTTCTTCGCGTGATGCTTCTTTAACTACTGCTGTCTATAAACTGCTGAGTTTGAGTTATTTCTATTACGATTATGATTCTGCTAAATCTAGGTGTTTGAGTTCGGTATGTTTAAAGGGTGAGAATTTTAGGAAACATTCTACAGTGAGTTTGCAGAATGAGGCGTGGAGAAGTTAGTCTTCGAGCCGTCTGAGCTGTTTTAAGTGAAGCTAACTCTATTTTGAGAGTTCAAAACAAAAATTTAAAGTATAGTTCTAGGTGCTCGCACAGATGATTTAAGTCGTGTTCTGAGATTAAGACTTGCAACTCTGACTTTGGTTAATGGTATCAGCCACTTAAAGCTAAGAGTAAAACATTATTTTGTTCATAAGAGTCGAGATAAAGTATTTAAGATTGATTCAAGTTATACTACTGCTGCTACTACAGAGCCCCATTTTAAGACATGGTTACCATTTAGCTTTTAATCAAGGAATTATTCTTTGCCTCAAGGTCCATGATTTGGCTTGAGAGTGATTAGAACTGGCTATCTGCATTTGATACATTTGGATAATTCAATTATCCTGTGCTTTCTCTTTTAATTGATCCATTGGGGTCTAAATTAAGTGGCTGAAGTATAACTTTTATAATAAATAATGGTATTCTCTGTTAAAGATTAGTAGGAGTCTTTGAGAGGGCGTTAATCTATTGCTGAGTTAGCACCTGATGAGCTTAAAATCCGTTGAATACTTATTGATTCTGATTTGCCTGAGTGAGGTTTGCTTATATATTTTTGTGGAGATCTGTCTTGTTTGGTTGGAATGACATATACAGTAGTGCGCTGTTTTTGGCTTGTTGTTGCAGTTAACTCTCTTTAATTGAATTACAATTATTATTACTCCTCAAAATTAAATCAAAACCGCTAATCATTTAAGGATAAATTATTTTAGATAGGAGATTTTAATTTACAAAATTCTTTTTAAAAATGTAGATCTCATAATTTTTTTATTTGCAAAAGATGATATTCTTATAAATAATACGAAATATCTTTGACTTAGAGAAATGTCTTAAGTACTCCATTAGAGTTATGGAATCAAAAATTTATTGTTTAAAACTTAAGTTTAATTAAGAAAGAAAGAAATGATAAATGGCTTAAATAATTATCGGAGTAATTCTATTAGTTTATAATGATCTAGTGTATAGTCTTATATATATTTTAATAAACTCATTGAATCAAAATTCTAAATAGTTTCCATCAATATTAAGTGGATAATTAACTTCCAGCTATTAGTGAACAGTCTGTAGTCCTGAACCTCCGCTTTCGCAATTCAGTTTCTCACTCATCTGAGAATTAAAAGCTAAAAGTTAAATCATCATTTGTCAAAAAGACTTTAATTCTTGTTTAAGTTCTCTTTGGTTCTTGAATGTATATAGCTTATCCCCGTTTACTACAAACATATTTTTGAGTTACCGATCAAAGCTGTTATCATTTCTCTCGCTAGTTTTTAAGTTGTGGAGGATCACCTATTGCTAATGCTATTGCTATTTTGAGATATTGCCGTTAAAGCCTACTCCACTATTTTCCTTCTCCAAAAGGTAAAAATGTTAAATAAGAGAGAGAGTAGTGGTTAGTGGGTCGTTGTTGAGAGTTGGAAGAACCCGACTTTAACAGTTAAGAGCCGCCAGTAGAAGAGGAACTATTGGAGTTAGAGATGCTTGCCCCAATCGTGCTAGATCCTGCAGTGCTGTTGGAGCCCATGCTTCCTCCTTGGATTTATTTGCCGCTTTTGATTTAGGGATAATGTTATGGCTCTCCCAAAGATTGCTGCCTTGATTAAGTGGATGACCTCTGTAAGTTTGGATATTAAGGAGGAAGGTTTATTCGTTTATTATGCCCATTACTGACTCAAAAATTAATAAGAGTGAAGGAGCTCGCTTTCTATTAATCTGGTTTAATGATCTTCCACTAACAGCATTTGTGATGCAAGGGGGCGGCAGTCTCGAAGATTAAACTCTTCCTCCCTTCCCTATTAAAGGAATAGTTGTATTCTGAGAATTAGAGCCAGCGTAACTACTTGCCTGGAGAATGATAGTTTCTTTCTTAATTTCCATTCAGCAAACAAATACTTCAAAGCATGCACACTTATTTCTTAGTTTAAAATAATTAATTATTGTTGTTAGTTTGTTATTAAAGTGTTTGTTGGAGTAATTAATCTCTGACGATTTAATATTTTCTTCGCTCATCATTCTATAATTTCTTCTTGATCTCTTATGCTTGTAAAGTCTGAGTTGCAGTGAGAATTAATTAGTTTTTAAATTTGAAAGTATGCATCAATTTAAATAGCACAGCAAGCACTTAATCTATAAACAAAGCGCAAATAATATGCACACTTCCTACACTAGATCTTCAAATAACTTATCAACAATGGTGCTATAACTCTACACGCTCTTGGCTTTTATCATTAACGAATTAAGATTTTTAAGAAAAATATACTTAAAATCTTATCACTCTAATGGGATAGATCCAATTCAGCAATGGGCAACTGTTTCAAACTTATTAAAAATTTCTATCTTCTATAATTTTGCTAAACTTACAGTACAGATACTTGCACAACAGACACTTCAACAGTGGCCACATCTTCCGATGGCTATCTAAGCAATTTTGTGTACTATGCAAGTTTTAAAAAGGAGCTCAACTCCACCCTCAGATTTAGAAATCCCTACGCAGGCTAAGCCAACATCACCCAGGCTGCAGTTATGCTATGGATTAAACTGCCAGCTGTTTCCGCAGATGGGTCTTCTCAAAGGGGAAGAATATTCGAGTGCAATAACACTATGTCGGCTAGATTAAATTTTATGTTTGTGTTCACATTTGATAATGATTGGATGACAGGCTGATTGGGTTTAATTTAACTTAAAACTATAACTTTACTAATGGCACTACCAATGCAACATTGGTGAGGACTTCTCAAAATGCAGCCATGCACTCAGGAGACAACACCATATATCTTACTTGGAATCATTTAACATTCTCTTTCCAAGGAAGAAGAATGCGCATCCACTTAAATCATTTAAGTCTATAAAATTTTTACAAGTTTGAAATGGGGTGTAGATAAATGAAACCAATCTGAGTTATGCACTCACTAACACAACTAGAAATTCAGATATTTGCACTGTGGGTAATTCCCTAAACTATACTGATCCTCTCTCTGCTGGGTACCTCAGACATCTGGTTTTCTTGAGTGTAGGTTTCCCAAGCAACACTTCTCTCACTTCTCGCATGAGATACATCTTCTCACCCTCTGACTACTAAACATCAGTGCTTTCTTATTTCCAGTTCTCTAGATTTTCCCAGTTCAATGAGACCTTCCAGTATAATGTGAGCAGATAGATTGAACCACAGAATTCCACTATTCTGTTTGAAGCTGAGCCTGAAAATGTCTGCTTCTAGACCTCTACCTCGCAGCAGTATCTTCAACTTTCACCCAGTAACATGCTCGCCCCTCTCAACTTGATTAAAATCGTTAGAATAATTTAAACCCCTCCTTACTTAATTTATTGAGTGGAGATGGCATCCCAAGGGATTTGAGTGCGGGCTTAGTGTTCTAAGTGTGGTTATTCCCTCTAAAGTACTATTTTGAAACAGCAAGCTCCACCACAATTTATTAAACGCACTATAGATAGTAAGTCATTTAATTTTGAAAGTGACTAATTTTACCGATATCATCCTAACGAATAATCATTAGTTGTTGAAATTAAATCTATTGCTGCTTAATTAATTGAATAATGGAAGTCAATTGAGTGTGAACTTACAGAGCTAAAGTAATTCATCTGTTCAGACTATTAATTTCACAAGCAGGAGACTACCCTATCACTACTGGACTTTGCTCACTGTCCAAATCACCAATAATCAATCACTCAAAATAGATTTACATAAAGATTATTGCTTAAAATATTGGAAAAGTTAAAACAACAAAATATAATAAGGTATTCGAGTAATTTATACAAATATTTTCCCATTTCTTACTTATAGAAATTGGATTCAGAATCACATAGCTCTCAGTCTACTTACGTTGAAGAATCCAAATACAATTACTCCCTTGAGACTTCCAATCTTTTGCAGTCCAGTATTCCTAATCAATATATTTAAATAATCAAGGAAGCTGCTGCTATGCAAACTGCGAGATCGAGGATCAAGATTTATATTCCAATTGAAATAACACAAATTTAAAGTGAAATTTTTATAAATAGCGGTGTCCATTATAAACGCCTTGTATATGATGCTTTGGTCATAAAAATATATTAATGTCTATTTCGGAGAAGTAGAATAGAACAGCATCTGCAGCAATCAAACAAAGGAGCTTATTTATTGTATTAGATCATATTTTAAGCACCACTGCATAGGTGATGATTATGTACTTCGACTTGACTACTACCTTTTCTTCGATATCTTTGAGACTATGCAGTTATTGTAGTCTATTAAAATAAATTAGGGTGGATGTGAGCTGGGTCTGCCTCGCTGATCTCGTACTTAGCTGCCCTACTCCTTGGCTGAGTATTAGTGGTAGTTGGTGCATGCAACCTCTAAGAAAATATAGTTAAATAAGCGGTGTAGGGGTTACTAATTGCTTGGTCGTCATCTGATAGAGCGCCACCTTCGAATTAAAACTCCTCCTCCTCTCCTTCTTCTTGCTGATTATATGACTAGTCATAGAATCTCTATTAGGGTGCATAGCTTTACTGAGGATAATCATTTTGCCTTGCCTAGATTAATAAATTCTCAAAGAAATGATGAGTTTGAAATAGAAAAGCTCTTTGATTATTGCTCCCTTCAAATGAGTTATCTTGTATGACTTGTTGTCCCACTCCAGAAACTTAGAGTCTATTTCTTTAGCTGTTTCCATATGGAGGAACTTAACTTGTAGCAATTGAAGTTGGATCCTGAGAGTAGTTATGAATGTTGCTAATTGCCTAACTCCCACTGAGGTTGAAATTGCGTTCCATGGCTGAGATGCCATAGTTATTCTTCTTTTACAGATTCAAGTTATAGTTAGTTGCTTCTTCACCCCTGCTAGACTCTGAATCCTCCACGTTATCTGACTCTGTCTAGCTCTTGTCAGGATCATTTAGACCTTGCAAATCGTTGAACTTTTTCAAACTGTGGGCGTTTAGATTCATGGACAACTAGTTGATGTTGCGGTCGGACAGACCTTTCTTTGCTGTGGGAGTTCCACTGAAAGAGCCATCTTCAATCAATGCAAAATCATCTTTCATTAAACAAATATAGGATAATTATTGAATACTTCCAGCTTCATAGTCTTGTTGGTTACTTTTAAGCGAAATTCTAGATTTGAGAGACCTTGGAGAGAAAGAGTAAGAAAAGTATGAGAAACTATATCAATGAGTCTTATATGTTCATGACAGTCCTTTTCGCTGCCTCAAGCTCAGTTTCACCCTCAAAATCAATGCTGTTTCTATTGTCTTCTCCACTTGGGTATAATAAAAAATAGGTGGTTTAGCTTATGATCTGTGGAGCTATCTATCGTAATTTGTCTGTTTACTTTTTAAGTTCTGTACTTCTAGTTTTTGGTATAAGAAGTCTACAGATCTTGCTATAACTGCTGGACCTCTCCTTCAATAAATACATAGGGGGGTATTTAAGTATACAAGTTGGTGATTGATTTTGGCTTCCTCTTCTATATCCTCTGGTCCAGCAGCTTCTTAGTTCCTAATGAGAATCATGTTTGCAGAAGTGTGTAACTACTGACTCTGGTACTACTAAGTTAGTTGTGACTTCTTCAATGGGTTACCTCCACTGCTCATACACATAGAATAAATATACTGTAATTTATTTGCTCTTCATTTCCTGTGCGGAATCATAAATCATGTTGTGGAAAGGAGCAGTGTTGTGGTTATTTGCTACTGCAGGATTATGGATTCCTGCATTGCCCTGGCTTTGATCGTTTTTAGAGTTGCCTAGGACTGAATTTGACAAATTCTGGGGCTTTTGATTTGAAACTCCTTGGCGTTGAGAGTAAGGACCTAGGGACTTGCTCTACAGGATGTCTGTGAATTGCCCCATGGGTATGAACTGGTAGAACTTATAGACATAAAGCAAAATAAGGCTCTCACTCTATATTTAATTAGACAGTGATGTTAACTGCATAGGGTCCGAGCAAAGTGATCATAAGCCAAACTGTGAACATGAGGAACACATCGTCCTCTACTATTCTGTCGGTTCCTAAGAACACAATATTCAAAAGCACTAAGAAAACTACGAATAGGACGTAACTTAGTGTGATCAGTAATCTAACCCCGAGAGAGGCTCTGTCGTGCTTAAACACCTGCATTAACTTCGAATACTGTAAGAAAAGAGAGCAAGTGCTCAACCTCTACTGCAATTATTTAACAATAAATTTAATGTTATAATTTGCAATGAAGCTAAGAGTGCTCTTTGAAAATAGCTGCCTTTTGGAATTCGAATCTTGTGTTGATAATGAAAGCGTTGATCGCTACCATGATGAAGACATATTATGAATATTACCGTTGATTTTTGTTATGATGAACACGATCTGAATGATTGAAATGATTATCCTTCTGGTTGAGGAGGGAGTTTCTTGCCACTTTGTTCTTTAAAAATAAGGTTTAAATTCTAGGACCCTGTCCTCCTCCACTACCCGTCAGAGTGTCATTAGCATATTCCGTGACGTTAAATACTGCGAAAGTAGACAAGTGAGTAGTCTTGCAAAACACGGACTTCGTGCTGTTTACTATTTATGTGGTCAGATTAGACTCCTTAGACTCATGAAGCCATACTTTATTTTACTGATCCCAGTATGAACACTTTAGATTGGCTTGCTAACAATAAATAAGGATTATAGTAGCCACTTAAAATAAAAATTTGGCGTAGTTTGGAGTGTTAATGTTTGAAAAGGAAATGAGAGCAAACTTATTCTGGAAACTAATTCCTTCTAAAATATAGAATTTATTTAAGAAAGACAAGTGATAATACTTTGAATAATATATTTTCTCAGTAATAAATCAACTGTTTAAATGTATACAATGATATATAAATTGATAAATTCCTGAGCCATTCAAATAGGTGAAGTTGATAGCTATGATATCTGAAGCCAAAGTAAGATTTTTATTGTTATCTGAGTAAACATTGTAATCCATGAGTTGCATATTCAAGTATGCTTGTTGAGGGAGTATGTCAACTAATTACTCTCTGGCCACTTAGAATTGAATATCTTGGTTAGAGCAAATAAGGAAAATAAGTACTTATTCTATATTAGAGGCAGTGAAGCCAGCCTTGGGCATGTCGTCTATGTCAATCTTCTTGATAGTCAAGTTTTAACTTGTGACTTCTAAGGTATCTCCCGGTTCTAGTTTACTTGTTTGACTGTCAAAAACCGCATTAAGCATTTGCTACAACTCAGTAGATTCAATCATCAATAGATGAGTAAGTATAATCTTTTAACTTATTTATTCACTTGCTGTGAGGTTAGAGTAGATAAGTAGCTGATTAATGAGGCCAGTATATTCATCTGCCATCCACTAGGAATTCAACCCATCCATATACATCAAGGTAGGGTCTATATTGCTTATAACTTTTTCATAAATTTTCCTTGGGATGGCCTGTATTTACTTAATGTAGCTGTCCATAAAAGTGTCATTATCAGGATTCCATTCAGTGGCATTGATATTTAGCTACTGGAAGCTTTCCATAAGTATTTTGTAGCCTCTAATACCAATAAATTGAGCATTTATTCTCGCTTCTAGCAAGTTTAGATATGTCTTTGAAGTATCAATCAAACTTTGAATCTGATAGTATAGATCCGAGTACGCCCCGTAGAGGACTTGTCTATAAAAGTAACTTTAGGAAGCACAAAAAAAAGTAAAAAGCTTTGAGTCTGTAGCAGGCCTGCTCAATTGTTAAAAAGGAGAATGATATAAATTGATCCAAGAAGGAGTTCTATCTTATTTTGCTAAGCTTTGGTATAGGTCATTCCATTGACGAGAGTCGAGAAGTCCATCACATCTTACTTGAAATTTACGAAATCAGGTCCGATATTATCTGTTGGCGGTAGTGTCATAAACATTATTTCTTTATTTGTTAATGATTCAAATACTTAAGAGTATATTGCTTATGTCTATGGTTTGCAGTTTTACTGCACCTTGTTGATCTATGATTTCTGCAAATAGCAAGTCAGTTTGAGGGATTACCAAACTCACATTTCCTAAAGGCTCTTTTGTCAGTAGAGTGTAGTTCCTCCCGTCTATAAATAATTTTATAATTAAAACCTATCTTGCTGGTAAACATTTACCTTATTTGCTGAATTATATAAGTTAAATAAATGGATTAGTATAAGGAAAAGATGAGATCTCCCTGGTTGAGATCCTAGTAATCACTTGAGAAGGTAAGATTAACAATCTCCCCTTGCAAATAATAGTCTTAGGCTTCTATTGTTGGAGTACCGAGCTGGATATTTTAATTGGAGGGGAGGCTTATCAAATAGGAGCCTCTGCAATCGTTCTAGCTGGCTGCATCTTAGCCAACAGAATTAATTATAAATCTATGGAAGACTCTATTATAAAGTTCTTTCCTTGAGTGTCTACCATTGCGAATGGATCAAGGGTTAATCTCGAAAGCTCTCTAACTTTAAATAAAATAAAATTTTCATGCTAGCATTAATTTTAAATTGATGTAACTGAAGGTATGATGGATCTGAAATAAGATTGAGTGTCCCAGAAGAAGTCTAAGTCTCCTACTGTAAAATCTACTGCAGAGGCTTTTAAAGTTAATGGCTGGTCAATATACAGGAAAGGATTTGACTCAAGCATGATAGAACACTAAAAATGATAAATATGTTAAAGCCATTTAATTAACTATGGCGCAAGGGAATTCACACTTATAGTGACTGCATTGCTTGCTGAGTAGACCGACCCATCTTCCAAGGTTACATTCGCAAAAAGCACTATGAGCTTCAAAGTGGCTATCTCATTTACTTAAAAGAAGTTCTAGAGGGACTGCATCAGATCAAATGTACATTTACAAAATTTTGCTTTCTATAATTAGTTATAGATTAAAATGAGAAAAATTTTACCTAAATTGCTGAGACTGTGTGAGATTGAAACTCGAACCATCATTAATGCTTGCAGAGACGTTATAGAAAATTAAATTTACAGGTTGCATTGATTTTTGGTAAGATCAAGGTTAGGTTTCAAACTTGCGGAATTATTCATGTAAATATTGACTGAGGCGTTTTATTGAGAGAGGTCGAAGGGTTCAGTCAAATTGATAATTGCTTAGGGCTAAGCTGGTAGAATTTTAATAGAATAGTTGAAAGCAGGCGTTACTAAATTCACTTAGTAGAACTCGACAGCATAGTAGTTAGCTGAGACTGACAATTAAAATATTTATCATAATTGTAATGTCTGATTTGGCTATAGTTTACTGATTGATTCAGGGGTCAAGGCCACTTTCTCATTCAAAATACGCAATATACATATAATCATCATTTAAGAGCGAGTTCACTGTCCAAAACTGACTAGAATATTAAGAGGACCACATCAGATCACCTTATTAACCAACATAGTCACATAATATCTGCATTTAAGGGTGTAGATATCTTATCATTCTATAATTTTCTTGCTGGATAGATATATTCTGCGCTTAGTCAGTGAGCTTAATGCACTTTGAATAGTCTTATGCCACAAAATAAATAAGAGAAACTAATTGAAACTTAACAATTGTGAATGTGATGTTATTCACTGAAGATACTCTATCAGGAGCTAAGAGCTATAGAGCGATCCAAAAAGTTGAGCCTACAGCTTTAGTAGCATCTCTAGTTGCTTTATCGATATAATAGTTTCCGTAATTTGCGAATTGATCACAGACTGGCTAAATATTAAACGAACATGTCCTATTATAAAGGAAGCCGTCAGTGGCAGATATAGTATTCATAGGGAAATCGGGATTTAGATCTATGAGACTTGAGAGAGTTTGAATTGGCTGGATGCTCCCGTAAGTCTCGTCTGGATCAAAAGAGCCATCTGAATTGATGAAAACAGTCTCTTCATAAGGAATAGAAACAGGAGAGGTAACGTTAGAGGCAGGCTGTAAAGGAGAGTAATTTCTTCTGATAGATAAGTCTGATACGGTGTACCCAATTTTTGTGACTTTAGTCGTAGTGTTTGTAAAGTTATATATCAGAGTCGCTCTATAAAAAAAACTATAATCATTTAAAATGCTCTGATAGAAGGAGTTTAAAGGATTTAGATGTTCTAGAGTTGCCTTGCCCTGGACATAGTAATGTTTGTTGAATTTAAAGTCGTCCTTGACGGAATCTATGTCGTCTGATTATCTGTGAGCTCAAGATAAGCTATATCTATGAGCATCATGATTGGCTAATAAGTTGTGAAGGTGTCACAATTTTCGTAAGCTACTCTCCATTCTGCATTACTAGCTGTAAGAGTGTTGAACGAATAGTTACTTTGCCTGGTTACAGTTTAATTAGGCTGGGAAGAGTTTTGCCTGATAAAGTAAACTCTGGGACAGGAGACAGTTCCTATCTTATTGGGAGGCAAGAAATAAATGGTGAAATTAGCCCATTAAGTTGGCTTTCTCAGGATTAGGGAATTCTATACCCCTATTGCGAATTTGTATGGTGTTAAGTATTGATAACTAAAGTTTAGAGCATCCAAAATGGTCATTTAAATCACACCTCCTTTTGCTTAGGTTGAGTTGAGAAATAAATAGCAGAATAAATATTAAAGACCGCAAGGTTTTCCATTGCAGAGATAGGTGTAGTTTAGCATAGAGTAGTTGCTGACTGTAGTTGATACATTCATATCTGGGTCATAAGAGAGAGAAGCATTTAACTTTAAATTTAAATGATAGGCAATTACTATGGTAATTATTTAAGACCAAGGGATTTTCAAAAGCAATATAACCAGAGGAATTAGCTGATGAAGTCTGAACTATTACGATATCTGCATACACCACATTTATTAGTAGGATCCTTGAGTCAGTGAAAAACATATTTGCAGTTCCGTTAGTAGCATTTAGAGTGATGTTATTAATTTAATGAGAATAAATAAGTTTAGTCTTACAAAACTTAACCTACAAAATAATTGGAATGATATCTCCAGCTTTAATCTTAGAAACTATGGTGCTATTGATAATAAATGCAAATAAAAAACTTATGATTCTGAAAACGAGGCTGCTGTTCTGAGTGATAAAGCCTTCACTGAAATTCTTAATGCCTAAAGTCTGGTTGAACTACTGTGAGTATTGACTAAGGAGAGTTGAATCTAGCGAATAGGAGATATTTGTAACATTAAATTTCTGAAATGTGACTTGATCCACTCCCAAACAATCCAGGAAGAAGGTGGGGTAGTAAATTATAATTTAATTAAAGTAAATGAAGCTAGAGACATTTTGCTTGGAGACGTTGACTTGATCCATGGGTGCTATACCTGGGCAATTCTGAGATGCAGTCTTTTGACCTGAGTTAAACCATCTAGCTTGGATATTCTACTTTACTAGTAGGGCTGAATTAGGCTGACCAGCACTCAGATTGAAGAAGTAGTCAATGTAAGGCAATACTGAATAAATTAAATATTTTAAGGGATGATAGGGCTTGAACTAGAGAGAAGCGGAGTTATTTACTACAAAGACTCCTGTTTAATTGAAAGCACAAGTTTAACTAGAAAACTGAAGAGGAGTGAAGCAATTCACTTGCAGTCCAAGTAAAGATGAACTAACCGTATTAGTGAGGAACTGGGTTGAGTTTGCGTCAATTATTAAGGGATAGTTTGCTGTGAGGTAGTAATTACTATTGAATTGGTTGAAGATTATTGGCTTTGAGAAAAAAAAATTTTTTCATAAGTATTAAAACCCCTTGTTTAAAAACAAAATTTTGGTTAGAAAATTCATCAGGTGATTTAAAAAGGGGTTATTTGGTTTTAGTTTCATTTTCAATTAGGTTTTGTCTTTGAAGTTGACAAGGTGGTTGGATCTCCAAGAGTAAAATTGAATGCCCAAGCAATAAAAGCACATAAAAATAAATTCAGTCATTTAACATAATCGATTTAAAGGTTTAGTTCTAGCTGTCACAGTTTAGCTATAGCAATCATATAGAATAACAATTTATAGAATCAGTTGACAAAATTGCATTCAAGGAAAGTTTGGGTGTGTATCCCCAAGGATGAATGAGTGTACTTTGAGGCCAGTCTATACTTAGAAGAGGGCAAGTTATAGTAACTGCGTAGCTTTAATTGTAGGTGAGTTGAATAAATGCTAAGAATGCTCAGTTGAAGAACAAAGAGGTATTTCTGAGGAGTGAGCTCCTGCTGAAAGTAAGCGTCTTAAGATTTAACTAACTTTGTAAGGAGTTGTTGAGAAGTGTTGCGTAAGCAGTGTTGTTAGGGATGACTGATGCTAGTCTCCAAGTAAAGTTAGACTGTTGGTTGAGAACTGAGTCCTGTAAGATCCCTGAAGTAATAATCAATGAGTCATCGGTTTCTTATTAACTTATATTGGCTGTCAAGTTTAGAGGCACGCAACATTTACCATTAAAGTATTGCTGAGAGTTGCAAATGAGGAGTGAATCCTCCAAAGTCCATTTGAAGTTTGGATACACGTTTACCTATTTCAAATAAGCTTAAGGCTTTGAGAAAAGTCTGGATTTATCATCCACTACTGGATTTAAGCCGTTTGTTAATCCAATATAATAAGCAAGAGAAGCTTTTATCCATCAGGTATCTTTTGATTCCTAATAAGTTTCATAGTATCTCGAGAGAGAACTGCTTGAAAGATTCTGATCTCCTTGATATACCCAGAAAATTAAGAAACTTAAATGTAAATTATTCTGAGGAATCGTTATTTGAAGCGATGAAAACTGTCTATGAAGTTAGATTAGAAATGCTGTATCTCTAGAGGCCAGATGTGCTTAATTGCTCTTCACTCTTTGCATTAGAATTGTAGAGAATAGTTTGGATTGCGAGGCTTGTTTAGTTAGCTTGGCTCTTTACAGAGTTGTCAAAATTGCAAGTGAGGTGAAGCCAGACATTCTCTGCTATATTTTAACTAGTCAATCTTGAAGTCAATGGTCATTGTCGCATCCCTGGAAAAAGGATTCAGTTGTAGAGAAAGTAACTGATTGCCTTGAATTTTATGTTCAGTTTATTCTTAGAAAAAAATGTACCCAAAAATAAGTTTAGAAAATTTTTAATAAAAAACGTTTTTAATGAAAAAATTAAAAAAAATTAAAAAAAAATTTAAAATTTTAAAATCTTAGAAGTGTAATACTGAGGAAACATTCTCATAGCTGCTACAGTGTCTAATTGAATCCATAACCATGACATTATCGAGGTATGGATTTGGGGAGGTGAGGGGTTTTAAATTTTCTGTCAGTATTGTCAGGATCTTGAGTATTATCTTGCAAAAATCTCATCATTCCTGAATTATCTGTTTAAATTTTAATTTTCAAATATAACTATTTTTAATTATTTATCAGTCGAGGGAGTATTTGCTGCGCTTAAGGTAGCTTAGTAAGTAGTTATAGTGCTGTTTAGAAGAGTAGTGATGGTTGATGCTATCTTGAACCAGAAATCGACTGTGACGGTCTCACTCGGTTGAATCAAAAAAGAAGAGGAGCTGTTTGTTCCACTCACCTAGCTCAAAACTATGATTATATATTAATTCCAGTCTGCTCATATTGAAGTAAGAAGATGAAGAGGAAACCTATTGATTAAGTGAAAAACCGTTGAAATAGGGCGAGTATCTCAGATTCCTGCAAACCTTGTTCCTAGAATCCCAAAGAGCAGCGAGAGTGGCGTCTGTTTGGTTGACTACAAGTAGGTTGTTTGACATGAATAGCAATCCTTAAGATGTATTAGCGGGCAGCAAATTTACAATAAAATAATCAAAGAGAACAATGAATAAATTTGAATTGTTTCTTGAGCTATTAAAGAAGCCTTGATACAGGCCGTCGGATATATAACTCCCGTTTTAAAGTTTGTCCACAGTTTACTTTTAAAATCAAAATTAAGTAGAAAAGAAAAGATTAAAACAAAAAAGGAGAAAAATTTAATTCTGAACTATAATTTAAATTATTTCCTTTTAAAAAAAAAGAAAATTTTCCTTTTCTTTTTTTTAAATTTTAAAAATTATGATGATCAAGTAATAGCTATCACTAGACAGGTTCACAAAATTAGCTGGGTTGGCATATATCTATTACACTTGCAAAGTTATGTTGTTGCTGGAACTTGATTAGTTTTAAAAGCCACGCTCATTCTGTACACAAGAGTTTCAAGAGACCTGCCAAGGTCTGAAGATATCAGTAGGCTTGAAAGATTAGAAGTAAGATTGGTAGAGTGGTTCCTCCTCTCTATCTCTTAACCATCGAAATACAGAACTGATTGATTCTTACACAATATTCTATTTCTTATTTTAAGAATGTATAAAGAAGACGAAATGTAAAAGATAGACAAAGGGAATAGCAAAGATAGATTAGAGGATAGCAAAGATTTTATTATAACTTTATTCGGTTACAATCCGAGTCAAAGGCTATTTAATTAGCGCTATAATCACAAGTTTAATCAATCTTAATAACTAAAGATAATCACAAATCTATCTCAAAATAATGGGAAACATTGAATAAAAATGGATATGTGTATTTTAATTATTGTTGTAAAAATTGCCAAACCACAATTCAAGGGAGGAAACTTCATCATAAATCTAGAGAAGTATGAATTCTAAGCCGGTGAAACCATCCAAGGCAGATTTCAATTGAACTTAAGAGAACCATTTCCCGGAAAAAACTCTACATTATAGTTAAAGGAGAGTCTAAAACTCTTGGGTAACTTAATTTAAATTCAAAATATAGTTTTAACTGAAGAGAATGACAGGATTCCTTTAATTTTTAAATTAGGAATGTGAAGCATGTGGGTCGTGAGGTATTCCTACTGCAGTAAACCCGATTCAAGGTTTTCCCGCTGATGACACTCAAATAGTGAATCCAGGTAGCTATTCTTTCGACTTTGTGTACAAACTTCCACAAAATCTCCCATCTTCGCTGTGCCTGCTCTACATATTCCAGAGGAAATTGGGGGGGGCCCTTCCCTCGTCATCCACTTTTTTCATGAAAATAAGAAAAATCATTATCTAGCCTAAAATCAGCCAAAAAAGCAAATCTTTGGTCCAAATTCAAATCCAGAAGGTCTCTTTGACTCATATTCTTTAATTTAGATAATATTTAGGACCTTCGTGAAATTTTTATTTCAAAAATATTAAATTGCAAAGGAATGAAAGTATAATTAAGAAAAATCGATGCATCCACAAGTTGAAAATATATAATGTAATAATAAATTCAAAGTATTCTAAACTATCATATCACAATATACGAGTCCTCTTTATTTTTAGTACTACCACACAATCACAATATAATATAAAATTAATATATAAGTCTATAGGTTTATTAAATTTACTTTGCTCCTTTGAAGTCATGATAAATTATGAATTCCTATTATTCTAATTCTCTTCTAAACATTTCATAATAAAATATCAAGAACTTAGCCTTTAAATAACTTAAAGCACTTATTTAGGGACTTTATCTCAATAAATTTCTTTTGAAAATAATATGCTTTCGCTGTTATTTATTTTATTATATATTGAAAATAAATGCTAAATTAAAAAAATATTGTCTTCTTTCAATCAATTGCCCTAAACTCAAATTTTTGTCTTCAAGTTTTCTACAAAATCAAGCTCTATTTTCAGATTAAAGAATATGTTTAAGAAAGGCCGTCTGAAATTGAATTTGGACTAAAAATTTGCTTTTTTGGCTGATTTTAGGCAAGATAATGATTTTTCTTATTTTCATGAAAAAAAGTGGATGACGAGGAAAGGGCCCCCCCCCGAAATTAGATATTAAGTACACAGTTGTGGCGTACTTGGAGGAGCCAAATCCTGATCCAAAACACCGTCAGTTCCAACCCTTCTTCGGTAAATAGAGAATCCTCGTTGCTGGTCCTCCATCCATCCCGTAACTCAATCTTAACATGGAGGCTCTTTGATTTTGTAATTTGCTTTTAAGCATCAAAGAAGATTAAGACTTTCTTCTTCATCAAGCAAGGTGAATCGAAGGCCTCAGTCATGGTAAACAAGAATGTCTTCACTGACAATGAAGTAGCTTTCTTCAATTTCGATATTGACAACTCGAAGTTAAATTATTGTTACATTTATGGCTTATAAGTTATATAGGATGGTTCGATAACGAAGCCGCTACTCAGCTGCCTGCCGTGTTGCAAAATAATGAATTCATTAATTCTTCTCATTAATTGGGTATATATTTAGGGAGATGCCCATGAATCCCAACTTCGAAGATTAGACTCAGACTAAGAAAGGTTTATCTACAACTAAAGAGTACACATTAAACTAAAAATAATCAAAAACAAAAAAAAAAATAAAAAAATAAAATCAAAAAAAAGAAAAAAAAACTGCTCACAAGTTTTACCTTTAATGAGACTGACTACTGATTCTTACTTAAAAATTTATATACTTCCATTGTCTAATGATATGCCACCAATATCATAGATTACACTGAAGGAGTTGCAGCTGGGGAAAAGAAATAGTTCCAATTAGAGTTTCCTCTTTTAATTAAATAATTTCACTCTTTTCGAATCAGCAACGATGCTAAATAGGCACAGAGCGCATGCTGAAAATTACAATATTCTTCATCACAGAAAGGGTCAATTAAGTTAAAATATTTGTGGGTCATTTGTTAAGAGAGGAAGATGATTATATTGGCAGGTACCTCAAACCTTCAACAGACATGAAGTATCTTAAGGTGAGCTACAAATTCAAGATCACTTTCACTCATCAAGGAGCAACACTAGGAAGTCACATCCCCAAGATAGAATAAAGAATAATATGAAGTCCTTTAAGTTTAGATAGAGTGTCCAGTGAAGATTGATGGGAGACTCATAAACTACCAGCCCTAGAAAGTAGCTTCGTTTGTGGGAGGCCCTGCTTATTTAAATTGCAGTCTCTCTTTTATTTCCACCCTAATATGGTGGCTTTTCAGCCCTAGACTATATAATATTTATTACTATAGTGGCATTTGACCCATATGCTTATGGAATGTATCAGCCTCAAAACACAGTGTACTAACCAGGTAAGGTGATGATGGACTAGCCATACGCAATTGGAATAAATAAATTATATTGAATGCCCATGGAGGATCCTTAGAATTAGTTCTCTGGCCAGCCAGTAAGTGAGAAGATGATGAGCAATCAGCAGTACTATTAAAACTAACTGGACAGTCAGATGCAAACTCCTACTGCAGGACAAGAGGAAGAGGAGGATGAGATTGCAAAGATTAAGAAATAGAATTTGCTGATGCAGTAGAACCAGCAGTGATAAAAGAGAAAGACAATAATATTTAAGGAAAGGCCAATTCTATTTCAAGTTAAAAATGTTTTGCAATCTAAATTGAATTCAAATTTTTATCATCCATAGTTTCTATCGTCTCAATTATATGGCCTTTTTAAAGTTAATTTTTTCTTAACTATAAAACGCAATCGCTAGAGTTTATAACCCTTTTTTTAAAACAAATTAAAATTTAGCAATATTAATTTAAAGAAAGAGTATTAAACACCCTATAAGGCTTAGACTTTAATTTCAATAAGTTTATATGTGGCAAGATTTAAGACTAAATTTTCCACTTTTTTTTTTACTTTGAATGATGATCCTTCTCACTCATTAGAAGGGTCGATAGTGGCAAAATTATAAAAACATTGACAAATGAGCATAAGTCTCTTAAATTGCAATCAACATGATCTTTAGATAGTTAAAAATATTTGTAATCAATTAAATTTCTGAATGAACGCATTTATTTAAATGAAATAAGATAGTGGTATATCATCACTCTTCTTCCTCTTCGTCTTGCTCGGAGTACTTCTAAGTGTGTAATTAAAAACCAGCATTAATGACATAGTCTATAATTTTTGTTTACTTACGGACACTCTCTCCATGAGGTTGTTGACGTAGTTGTTTGCATCTATCTCCTCCTGTGACTTGTGGCCTGTCGATCCATCTCTTTGGTGCAAGGTACGATGGCCCTGCTAAAACTATTAACGCATTACAAATTTAAGTACATGGGTTTATTCTAATAATAATAGTGTGTATAATAAGCATTTAAATGATTCGTGAGCTCTGAGTCTCTATTCATCCAAATGGCTTCTGCTATCCTGAGCAGGTGCAGCTCCTCCATGAATACATAAAAAGAGAGAACTTAGATAGAATGAATAATTTTGCATGAACTGGTTGCCTGGGTTAGTATTAAACTGGCTGGCCGAGATGAGCGTCAGGGCTGGGTTAAATGTACTCATAGTCTTAGTGCTGAGGCACTCTATCCTTGGGGGGAGGAATTGCCTTGCCCTTTTTCTTGTACTCGAAAGGCTCACCCTAAGAAAAACTTTATTATGAAATCTCCACATGAAATGAAACGGATTATTCAACTATAAGCAATCAATAAGTATATAGTATTGAATATAACTATTTCACAAACCAGTCAGTCTCATCTTAACAAGTTTGCAGTAACGCTGATGTAGTGAGTTTGTACTTACACTTTCAAGTGCCTTGAAGTAGAGCCAGCCGTACTCTTTAATGTTCTCAGGTTGGTCTCTGAGGACCTCTCTTGCGAAATCATGGAGGATATCTGGGAAGCCTTGTGGCACTGGGTACTTCTGCAAGTATTTGCTCGCCATTATTTCAAATATTATTTTATTCTAAAACTTATCTTGCTTTTTACTTTTCCAAAGCAGTATCATAAATAATCGCATCAAAGTAGGAGGAAGATAGAGTGGGAATCTGTTCGCAAATATATTATCTATCTTTTGGGATCTATCCTTTTGCAAATGTATTTAAGTCGACAATCTAATTTAACTCTTACTTAAATCAAAAATAGACAGCAATATCTTTCAATATGGGCAACCAAGCAAATCAACTTCCGAAATTTGAGCACGGAAAAATGTCATTCACCCTGGATCAACCAGAGTTCCAAGGAGGAGGAGTCCTGAAGGGAACTCTTCAAATTACTCTAACTCAAAACTTCCCAGGCAGACACCTCTACATTGCAATTAAGGGAGAGGAAGTTAGATCCTTCCTCATTTATAAATTTGTTAAAAGTATATTATCACTGTGCAGCGCCAAAATGATAGAGATGAGGTAGTGCAAAAGAAGGGAAGCAATAAGTTCTTGGAGCAGCACATCCTTAGAAGTTACCCATTAGAATCTGAGGATTGCCTAACTGCAGGCACTTACAAAGCACCATTCGAGTTCCAACTAGCAAAAGACCTCCCCCCTTCTTTAATGCTTGTCATGAAGGATGATTCTAATATTATTTATACTTATGAGCAGTATGCTAAGATAGTTTTAAAATTAAAATATACTTGAATGAAGCTCTTTTAAATAAATCTAATGATAAATCGAAATTAATTTATCTCTCATTTGTTTTGCAATTTGAAGATTTATAATTGTTGATTTATTTCTTCAATTACTTTTATGGTAAGATAAAGTATTCGTTAATAGCATACTTGGCTGAGAACGATTAAAGTCAGCCCTCTAAAATCTTCCAGCCCTTCTTCTTGAAGCAAAGAGTTATTATCAATTCAGGAATACACCAAGAGGCGCACACTGACATCCATCTTGAAGCTTCTTCCTTAATTTGTGAAATGCTTTTTATTCTAAGAAGATAAAGACGTTTCTCTTCATTAAGCAAGGTGAGTCAAACGTCAAAGTTAACCTAAACAAAGATGTCTTTGCTAACAATCAGTCTGCATTCCTAGACTTCGACATTGATAACACTAAGTCTATGTCGCAATTTAAAACACTCACTTTAATTTTTATTCTTCTAAGTGTGATAAGAGCATCGAAAAGATTAAGGTTGAGTTGAAGAGGAAAGTGCAGATCGCGCAATCACTCGGAACTTATTTTAGCCCAGAGGTTTTAAAGGATTCAGTCAGTATTATGCTTAAAATATTAATGCTTTAATGATTTGTGATTATCAAGCACAGAGAGAAGATCAGACATGGTTCATCAGCTCATTTTAAAGTTGAGTTCCCTCTCTTTGAGAACTCACATATAATAAAATTCACTTACATTATATTTAAACCCAGAGAGCATTGAGAGAGCAAAGAAAATGTTTGAGAAAAAGAAGAAGGCAGTCAGAGTAGAGGATATGAAGGTCACTAGGATCCTCACCCCCACTATCTCAAATAAGAGCTTCATAATCGAGTACAAATTCAAGATTACTTTCTAGCACACGGGAGCTACTCTCGGCAGTAAGATACCTTCTATCAAAATATGTATAAGGCATTTGTAAATCAAATGCCCCATCATCATTGAGAACAGCGACTAGTTTATTTATATAGAGTATGTTATAACTTTTTATGACTAGCTAATACAGAGTATCCCCTCACAATTTTAAAATGCCGTTTAGTATTTAATAAGAAGAGCAGAAGAGCTATTAAGCATAGAGTGATGAAAAACCATTTAGTAATGATCATAAAATTGGCCACTATTAGCAAGATGTAGTTGAGGGAATTCCTATGTTAATTCTAATTTAAGCTACTAATTCCTATAGTTATTGGGTCATCTGTAGATGCTGATATTGTAAGTCAAGGAGTGGCAAACCTTTAATTAGATTCAAAACTAGCAGACAACAATTGATGCTATCCTAAAACTCTAAAGGCTTTCCTAGCCATTAGAGTTAAAAACCTAATAATTTCTATTAAGACTACAGCAGCTTTTACCTATTTAATAAGGAACAATCATATTCACATTAAATACCTCTAATTAAATCTTAAAATAGAATTAATCAAATTGCACTTGCATCAATCTTTGTGAATAATTATGTGTAAGCATCCATTTCAAATTTAAAAAGGTCAGGATTAGAATAAGTGTATCTATCTTTCTTCTTCAAAGGATCAATAATAATTATTATCATATATATACATAATTTTCTGACAGTATGGGAGCCAAAGATTCAAGGCACTAGTTCACAGGTGGCCATCTCTATATTCAGCTCGACAAAGTATAGTATTTTGCTGGTGAGACCATCCAAGGAGTCATCCATCTTCAACTTGAACAAACCTTCCCCGCAAAAGTCCTTCAACTAGAATTTAATATAAACACTTCTATCTATCTCTTTACTAGAAGTTTACGGAGCTGAGAAGGTGTACTGGCAAACCAAGGAGAGACGTGGAAAGCACACACACAAGAGAAAGCACGAGGGGAAGAGCATCTTCCTGCAAAAGAACACGAATCTCTTTGCTTTCCCGAGTGGAGTCGCACACCCTGGCCAGTATTCTTTCCCCTTCATGTAAATCTTAAGGCTTAAAGTGAATCTTAATTTTATATTGATGTATACACTGCCCCCTACACTTCCTTCTTCATTCCTTTACTATGCTGACCACCATATCAAATTCTCTCAGAAATATAAGGTGATAGCTCGTATGGAGGAAGCTTGTGATGGCACCAAATCTAGCTTCAAGCCCTTCTTTACCAAGAACCGCTTCATAGTAAATAAGTTACCTGACGCTCCAGTGTGGCATCGCACACTCGAAATTGAAAAGGCAATCAGCACTTTCTTCTTTGTCAAGCAAGGTAAAGCTAAAGCCACTGTTACCTTTGAAAAGAACGTGTTTGCAAGCTTTAAAGTATATTTCTTTTAAGCGGAGAGATGGCTAAGATTAAAGTGAATCTGGATAACTCAGAGTGTGAAAAAGACTTACATCATGTGAAGGCCAAACTATATAGAGACATAATCGGGACAGACAGCCGTAATAGGACTATATTAAGGAGAGAACTACTCTCAGTGGCTGAATATGAGGGTACTAAGCATGGCTAGTAGAGAGCCATAGACATTGAGCTTAAGATGACTCAAAACTACGGCCTGCTTAATCAATACTCTGCCGTTGATCAGCAGAAGAAGAAGAGACAGATTTGCAATGAAGATAAATCTCTGCTGAGTCAACTTCCACCCACAATAAATGGCTAACTCATAAAGTGCAACTATATGCTTAAGGTGACCTTCTCACATCAGGGAGTGACTTTGGGAAGTAAGATTCCCTCAGCTAAGTATGTTGTACTCGTCAATCAAAGAGACCTAGGATTGCAACAGTAAAATATAGTTGCTCCCATTGGATGGAATCCTTAAGTATTCCAAGGTCAAGCGATTGCTAGCGGACTTCCATTCTCCTAGCCAGGCTAAATGGTTTAAGCCCAGCAACTGGCTAACCCCAATCAAATGGCGATTGGCATGCCTATCGAGTAGAATATGGGATACGGGATGAGTATCATGCAAGAGCTTCCTCCTGGATACTAGGAGCCGTACCTCAGCTACGATGGCTCTCAGTCTTAGAGAGCGTCACACAACTCAAATAATCTTTTCTTCTTCAATTTCTTTAACAGCCACCTCTTGAATAAAGTGTAATAAAACTCAAGGTTTACATTGTACCTTAGACCTAAACAAGCATTAATAGAATTAATAATTTCCCAAACTTCCTTATAATCGCATTTACAAAGAGAATAAAATCCAGATTTTCAACAGAATCAGTATCAATTCCAAAACCCAAAAGATTTCAAATGATAAGCTTAATTTCTTTTAGAATTCCTTTTACAATTAATTCTCTGAAATAGAATAAGTTTTAGTAGAAAGATAGATAAGTTTGATATTATATCTATCTTTTTTTGGGAATAATTTGGTCCAAAATATAGCGTAGTTTTTTAAACAATTAAGTATAAAATCCTCTTTTGAAAAATAATAATTACAAATATTTTTGAAATTTTTAATTTTCAATTTTAAAAAACCCAAAAATCTAAAAAATATCGATCACTCTAGAATAGATTTTTTACCACACTGCTAATGCTCTGTGGCTCTTCAAAATATCACAGGACAAACATTGACAGGAACTAATTCTTAGCTCATTTTAGATTATTGAGTTTAAACAATCTTTAAACTATAGTTCTGAAATTGACTCAAGAGTTCCCAGCGAAAGCCATTGAGGTAGAGACCCTCGGGTCAGAAAAGACTCAGTGGACTACTGAGTAATAGAGCGGACTCACACTTCAAAGACTCATCACAAAGGCAAACATGTGTTCATGAGTTTTAAGCAAACACTCGCATCCTATGATGGCACACTCAAGCCAGGTAGCTACTCCTTCAATTTCAAGTAGAAACTTCATTATACTTAAATGAAGAGTGTTTTAATTAGAAGCTTCCTAAAGACTTGCCATCTTCCATGCTTTTCTATGGCTCTAAAGAGTCTAAGATCTCACTCGGCTACAAAATCAAGGTCAGACTCTTGGAGAAAAAATCAGGCGACAATAATTATGATTTTGTCTTTTTTTAAATAAAATTCGACAAAAAGCACCCAACCATGTTTAAGCCATTAGTATGGCAGAGGTTCATGTTAATTGAATTTGTTTATAAGAGGAGATTCTTTGTGAATGCTGACCCTCCAAAGCCTCAGAAGAATATACCAGAGTGCAAAGGAAAAATATTTCCACCTTCTTGATGGTGAATCAAGGCCTCCAGGCTGAGGTAACTTTGGGCACCAACACTTTGAAGTCAGGAGGGGCAGCTTTCCTGAAATGCCACATTAATAACACCTAATCTTTTATTGTAAAAAAAACCTAATGTGAGAAGGACATCTCGCATGTGAAATTGCAATTGAAGCGTATCGTAGTGGCCAAAAGAAATAAAGGAAAAACTTTCAAGAGCGAGATGCCAATTTGTGTGAGCAAAGTGGGAGGAGTGCCTGCTGGGTAAGAAAAGAAGATGATGCTCAGATTGACCATGCAGCAAAATCTGAAGTCCATGCTGGGCTATGTCCAGAGATGGCAAGCTAACAGAAAGAAGAAGCTTAGAGCTGAAGATTAGCAGATGATGAATTTCCTTTAGCCCACCACTACTGGTCACTTAATTTAGTGCTACTACTAGCTCAAAGTCAAGTTCACTCATTAAGGAGCAACTCTCGGCAGCAAAATACCCTCAATCATCTTAACATCATCATCCAAGCCA
>JAJKFJ010022788.1:0-57209 GCA_027382625.1 Tetmemena sp. SeJ-2015
AAATGGAGACTTGTGTGCTTCCTGTTCCAATTTTGAGGGCATGGAAGATTCTTTGCCACTTTAAAAATAATCATCTAAGATTTTACTTTAATAATTTTAATTATAAGCTCTAAGATATCATCCCTAGTTATGTTGCAAAATCAGAATTCACCTCAGGTGAGCCAGGCAAGATTGACTCTATTGTGAGAGTTGAATTCAAAGATGGAGCAGTCTGGGAATTGAGAATAGTTGAAGTCAGTGAGTTGAAGCGCTCACTTGCTTGGGAGGTCTTGACTACTGAGCCTGCTCACCAAGCCTCTAGTATTTAAGGAAATATAGTTTTGAAACCCATAACTTATGGAGAGGACTAAACTTTTGTGGAGTGGGTGACTGAGTTTTCAAATGATGCTGACATCGAAGTAATTGAAGATTAGAGATTCAAAAAGTTCGATTTCTTCGAAGATGCCCTTAAGGCACTCAAGAACATTACAATTTGAGCATTACCAATAAAAGTTTGATGAAATGAATCCTTAATCAATTTAGATTTATCTTTATTCTTAGGCTCAAAGTTTACCTGTGAAAAATACTGCCATTATTATTTGAAAAATTAGAAACAATTATACAACTGGTAATCTCAGATAGAGAAAGCTCATTGATTTTGCTTCTTGTCCTCCTCTTCCTTTTTCTTCTATTCCTCGCTTTAGGCGTTGTTGCCGCCTCCTCCTATTTGATTGATAAGATCGTCAAGGTTTTAACCATCCAGATCTAGGTTAAGATCCTTAACTAGTTCACCCACGAAATCGTTATTGATTAAATCTGCAAATTGTGATTAAGCACTAGGCTGAGGAGGTTGCTGAGTATCACCTCCAGCAGTAGCATTTGCGGCCTCCTGCATAGAGAGCATCATAGCTTGTCTAAGGATTTCCTCCTCATCATCCATGTTCTCATCGTCCATGTCATTGGCTGCAGCAGGTTATTAGGGAGGAACTTGAGCTGCGCCAGCGCCTTCAATTCCAACAGCTGGTTAACTTGCAGGTGCAATGTCTGATGGGTTGACCTATCTAGCTCTCTCTTCTTCAAGTGAAATTCTAAGAGCCATTGCAAGCTCGGGGTCGAGGTTAGGATCGATACCTCCGAATTCAGCGAACTGGGATGGAGCTCCTCCAATTCCTGCGCCACTGCCTCCAGCTGCAGCAGCTCCAGCGCCAGCTACTCCTGCACCAGCATCCATATCCTCATTGATGATTGGTGAGGCGATGAGAACATCAGTAATCATAGCAACTCCTAGAGGTACATCGAGGAAGTGGCAGTTGTGGTTGTTATCAGCTGATCTGATAAGAGCTTAAAGCTTGGGTACATTTTCAGGGTGTGCGAAGTTAATGACATCGAGGGCAACATTGTTTCTCTTCATCCTAATTCCGAGTTCCTCAAACTGCTCTTCCTCTTCCTTCAAGGGACTAAGATTCAAGTTAAGAGAAAGTGTTTTATTACTGGCCAATGAAGAGAATGATTCTCTGACGCTGAGACTTGTTCTATCTGTGCTTCAGACTAAGTTGGGAGATCTTGACTGCGTTGAAGAAATCAGCTTGACCATCTAACACAAAAATTGGTTAACAATCTTAATGTCAAAAGTAAAATTTATTGCTTAAAAATTCTAATTAAAAATGTCTTACTTATTTCAATTTGGTTGATTGCGTTCAAGAGAAGTCCAATATCGTTTGTCTGAGTGAGCTTGATATCAACTCTATAAGGAATTTTGAGCATATTTGAAATGGTACCTTCTACCAGAATAAGCCATGATGCCTAGAGTATTTTCAGGATTTTGTTGAGTCTTAGCCTCACAAATGATGTTGGCAGCATCAATTTGACTGTCCCATCTTGAGGGAGCGAAGTCTCCATTCCTGCTCCACTCTGAGTTGTCTAAGCTAAAAGCAAGATTTATTAAATGCTCTTCAGTGGGTTTATAAATTGGATTGAGATCTACTTACCAAACTACTACAGCTTCAAGTACCATTTTGACAAAGTTAATTGTTTTTGATTATTTTAAATTCGTAAATTATCTCCCTTTTATTCATCTCAATTAAAAAATATTACTTCAAGCAATGTTTAAAATCAAGAAATATATCAAAATCTAAAAAATATTTGAGAGATTTAAGCTGCCATAAAATCTCTCATATTCAATATAGGGAAGCAATAACTTAAATATAGCTGTTATAAACGATCATTTATTGTAAGTCTGTATAAAGTACAAAGATATATCTTGTAATTGAAAATTTAAATTACCAAAGATATTTGAAGCAAGTAAGATGGAAGAAGTAAAGCGATCAAGCTACGAGGAAGAAATATCTCAATCATATGAGAGTATTTTAAGTTGTGCCTAGTGTGAGCATAGATTTATTGCCTGAATATTTTAATTTAATTTATCTTTTAATTAATTTAGATATTTAAATTATAACTTGCAAAGCAAGAATCCAAGATAGTTGCCTTGCGGAGATGTAATCTGCGAAGACTGCTTGTATGAGAACAACAAGCAGGCAGAGAGTGAAAACTCATAGACCTTTTGCTGTAAAGCTGAAGACTGTGAGAGCTAAATAAAATGTAGCTTAGACTATGCTAATCCTAAGAAGCTAATGAGGAAACTCAAGGAAGAAGATCAAGATTAAGTCCTGGTAAGTTGCTGCAACCACGAACTAAGGATTGGAAAGTATTTTTGCACTTAGTGCGATGAAGTAGTATGTGAAGAGTGCTATACTCAGAGAGGTCATATAAGCCATAAGTTGGGAGATGGAAACAGATTTTGCATGAAATACTTTTCAAAGTTCGCTCAAGCAATGCGGAGATTCCTAACTGCTGAAATTTATAATTAAATTTAAATTAATCGAAGCAATTAGTAAGATTTGTCAGCAGTTTAAGGCTATCGAAGAAGGAGATCAAAGAATCTTTGGCAAAGAATATAAAGCTTTAGTTTAAAAGTGTAGGGAAATCCTGGTGGGTAAACCCTAATGTTCAGATATCTTCTCACTTTTGTATGATAACTATATCGACAAACCAGATTATGAAAGCCACGGCATCTCTCCAAATGTCACCCTAGATTAAGTTCGCCCTTAATTTAGGCAAAATGAAGCTAAAAGTTTGGAATATTTGAAAAGATTTTAATGTCTATAATTGGTTTATAGTTAATTTTATAACAATTGAGTTATAGTTTCTGCAGAAGTTAGATAGCACCACCTTTCAAAGCTAAAGCAATGGTTTTCATAGCATAAAAGCGTAAGATTCATTCACAAGTATCGTTCAACTAATTCTGGAAATGAGGGTGAACTATTATAACAAAATTAATTGGATTTTCTTTCAATTTTTAATAAAAAAGGAATTAATCAGAAAAAGCAATTGTAGAATATATCAAATATTGTCAATATACTGTTTTAGAGTATAAATTATGTTTAACTGGATTCCTTGAAATATTTTGATTGAACATATTTTGATTTTACTTTATGATCAGTTTTATATGAAACTTTATTATAAAAATTGCATTTTAAATGGGTATTTAGAAATGAAAACCTTGATATTTTTTATCAGCCAATTAATGAGTAACCTATTTAAACTTAACTATGATTTATATTTTCTAAGAGTTGTTAAGGAGCAAGAGGATTGATATTATTTGCTCTTTCTGAATTTGGAGAAGTATTCGGATTTTACACGCCTCATGTCTTTTAGCCTAATACTTAGATGCATTATTTATTTAAGCAACTTTCCCAATCGAGGATCTTTTCATTAACAAGAGAAACTTGCCACCCGGCTACTCATGATGTGAAATTCACTTCTAATAATGAATATTTAATAAACACCACATACAGTTTTAATATATCAAGCTAATGTCATTATTAGGAGCAAGAATACAACTTTGCTACATATTTTTAAGCTAATAATGGAATCGCCTCTAAAATAAAAGATGCAAATAGCTATTTAGGAGGAGCTCCTAAATTTAGGATAATGCAGATAGAAGCTTACGAGGTTCAAATTAATTGACAAATTTGTTTTACTTATTCAAATTTACTTATTAATTTTAATTCATGCTTACTATTCTTGTATTTCAGAAAACTATTGATCATTTATTAATCAAACAACCTAAAACTGGCTATATCTAACTTATAATATTAAAATAAACTGATGATAGAACTGGTCCGAGACTTAGAAAATTAGATCCACTATGAGAAACTCCTTCACTGTGACTAGTGCTCTGTTAGATATATTCTCTAAAATATTTTGATTTATTAAATTATTAAACAATTATATACAAAAAAAATATATATTTTAATATTGATGATTTTTTACCCTATTCTATCATTTAATGAAACTCACTTTTTATTGTAGTTTAATTTAAAATTATAACTATGAATCTAAGAAATTAAGGAAAAAATATAAAGTGGCAAAAAATAATTTAAAACTTATATAAGAGAAACTATTATTATTTCTTTTTCTAAAATAAGTTTGAAATTAGATTGTCCTTAAATTAAGATTGGTAGATTAATTATATTTGGTATGAATAACACAGACTAGAGAGCAGCTATTTCAATAAAATGCAGCCACACAATTTGCAAGGGCTGCTATTCGCTCAATACTAAAGACGTGCAAGATGGATTATTATTTATTTCATGGAAAATTCACATGTAATATTGATCGCTGCAAAACCCAAATTGAGACCTTAGTGAGTCCTTTCTATGTTAAAAAGATTCAAGATCTTTTATATAAGGAAGATAAAAGCTACCCCTTAGTGAACTGCTGCAACCATGAACTTAGAGATGCTAAGTACTATGGTCAAGACTAAGTCCTCTGTGAGCAATGCTTCTAGAATTTAGAGACAGAATAGCAACAAAGTGTTCAAAATTTTACATGCCTCTGGCTTAATCCCATTTCTCGATCAATACGTGAATAGATTCAACACAAAATTATTTTCTCTTCTTAAAAAATTAAGAGTCGTAGTTATGCATATGGATATAGAGGAATTAAAGTTTGAAATTATATTTTTATAATTACTCAACTTTATAAAACTTAAAATACGTTTTTAAATGATCTGGCTATTAAATAATTAAGTAATTAGGACCCTTCGATAAAAGTTAATGTAAAAATTGGTATGTAAATAAAACATAAGTGCTTTAATTTTAATATCTTCTATTTTAAATAGTATTTAGAATGAAATTAAGAGCCTAGAAGAATTGAAGGAGAATATGAAGTCTATTAAAAAGAAAGAAAAAAGATTCTACTGCGATGACTTCCTTACTATCATCAGCAAAACACAAAGCCTAGTCAACAATAAGCCAGGACATGAAGATCATGAAATCTTTAATCTCTGGTATGATCTCGAAAGGCAAAAACATAATCGCAAGAGAGAATATCTCAAGAGAAAGGAGGTAGAAGAATCAAATCCTAGTAAAAAGGAATTCTATACTGAATTCTTAAATTAAAACTTTTACTTTATGACATTAAATTAAAAATTATTAAAGTTTAAACCTTATTGAAATAGAGATAGACCCAGATTTTAAAGGACTACTAGGTGATAAACTTCAAAATAAGAAGTTCACTCTTATTTATTAGGCAAAAAGAGATGGATTTTTCAAAAATTAGTTCCAGAGAAGAGTGATTGGTGAGGGGTCTTTCATTGTTTTTATTCTCACAGAAAAAGGGCAGGTATTTGGAGGATACACTTCCATTGGATATAGTGCTGATATTCAAAAGAAAAGTGAATATTTCTCTATCAAAATTTATTTATAATTTATATTTAATCAAGCGTAGTTAATGATTGATCTATTGAAATTAAAAATAATTATTTTGCCATGATCATTTTAAGCTTGATTTTTATCTTAAATTTAACCATACTTTGTTATCTATATGAAGAATAAGGCTTCTTGCATTCACGAAAAATGATTATCTTTATTTTTCTTATAATTCATTCTATCGAATAAATTTTAAGTTGCAAACATAAATTTGTAAATCATTACCAAGCAATTTTAAATTAAACACTTACTTTGTTACTTAGTTTATGCTCACTCATCCAAGTCAGTTAACATCTCCGCAGGAGCTATATATTCATAAATTTAACCTAAATAAACCTTTATGCTTAATTTCTTCTTAATTTATTTCTTAATTCACTTTTTTAGAGTTAATTTTAAGTGATTTTTAGTTTCATTATTATCTTTATATTCTTATAAATAAATAATACATCGCAGACGATAAAGCATTCTTGTTCTCTCTGACTAAAAGAACAATACATGATCAGTATTAGAACTAAAGCAAGATATTTATTTTAGAGTCTCTACTATCACTCCAGCTATCCCTTTGGTTTTGGAAAAATTAATAGTGACATCTACATTTTAAAATTTTAAAAATATAAAATTATTATAAAATTAAAAATTAAAAAAATTTTTAATTTTCACAAAATAAAAAATTTTATTTCAATAAAAGGGCAAAAAAATATTAAAAATTTTTTAAATATTGAAAACAAATTATTTTATAAAAATTTAGCTTTTTTAAATTTCTTTTATTTTTTTTAAAAATTTTAAATTAAAAAATTAATTAAAAGAAAAATTAAAATTTTAAGATTAAAAGAAAATTAATTTTTTTTGTTTTTTCCTTGTTTTTGATTTTATTATCCTAATTTCTTAAAAGTTTTTATTTTTTTTAAATTTTTAAATATTATCCTTTTTTTAAAAATTTTTTAAGATTTTAAAATTCTATTTTGGGTCCTTTCAAAAAATTAATTTAAAAACCTTTCAATTTTCATATTTTTAAAAATTTTTTGTTTTATGGTTAAAAATTTTTTAATGCAGCCCTATCATATTATGAGTTGAGGATTTCCTATCTCTTTCCAGGATTAAATCGCTTTGACAATGAAAATAAATTGTTAATTTATTTAACCCATATATTCATTTTTATCATAAAGATATTAATTTAAATGGAACTGATAGTTACTTGATTTTTGAAAATTGTAGATTTAAATGAATATAATTAGCCTAATTTAATTAATTTTATTTTTAAATCAACAATAAAAAATTTTTTTTAATGAAATGGAAAACAAAAAGATGGGGCAACACTACCCAGTTTTTTTCTTTAAGCCCCCACCCTTAGAATTTTCCTTTCATTTAAAAAAATTTTAACCCAAAAAACCTTAAAATCAAGGAAATTTTTATAAATTTTTTAAATAAAAAACAAAGATATAGAATACTTAAATAAAAAATCTAATTACAAAATTTGCATAAGAAATTTTTAGTGTAATAATTGGCCAATTTAAGAAATGCATTATAAAGAAGTCAATTCTTATTAGAAGAAAAGAGAGGGTTGAGATTTAAAGATTCATGAACATTTATTGGGCAAAGTTTTTTCCTAAAACTTTCTTCAGTTTGTCTTAATTTATAATTTTTTCTTAGATAAGTAAATATTATAGAATAAAGGCTTTTATCACTAATTTAAGCTTATCAGTAGATGGAAAAGTATACAAATAATTTTATAATAATAATAATAATAACAACGCATTTTAGACGAACTAGCGTCTTGCGTGTTATATGTTAAACTTAGGGAAAACATAACGACCACCCCGTGTTTAAATTTTCACTCATTTTCTCCTTCTTTTCCCTTCTTGTTTGAAAAAGCCCTTTGGGGAAAATGTCTTTTTCCCTTCTACCGTATTTTTTTTTTGTCCTTTCCTGATTTCATGAGATTTTCAATTCACTCCTGAATCGCCCTTAAATTTTTTTCGTTTGGGCAAAAGATTTTCCAATTTCTGAAAAGCTCGGTTTGTTTAGGGCTGTCAGAGGAGAGCCTGGGATTAGTACAGTTCCAACCAGATTTTCTCCCATTTTATTGTCTGTTCCCTAGCGGGGTAGGGCTGTCTGTGTTGAGTTAGCGCAGGGTTTTTAGTCTTTTGTCCAAATAAGTGGGAGAAATTACATCATCTTGGTGCTGTAGATCATGTCATTTGTGAGAACAGCCGGGGGTTCCTTTTGACTTTACTCTTTACATTATAAAGGGGGAGGATGTGTGTGAGATTTTGTCTTTCAACATTGATTTCTTCCCAGTCGATTTGGAGATCCTCTTCCAATCCATAGGGAGAAAATAATCCAGAATTTCCCTGTAGTTGATTATGATTTTTTCTCTTCTGTGGTTCCATTCTTAGTCAACTGATGTATTTTAGACAGCCTGTTTAATTCTCTTGTATTTATTTACCTTATTAGCCACCCGTATCTGGTAATCAGATTCACAGTCCAGGATTGTCTTAATCAAGAGTTGTTAACCAACTATGATCTCTTGTTTCAGGTCTTGAATCATTTAAAGGACAAGGTCATAGTCATTGGATCTTGGGTTAAATTAGTCAAGAAAACTGGCCAGTTTTCCCGACCAGATTTCTGTTCTGTTCTGGAGGGTACTATATAGTAGGTTGGCATGGGGGTAGGTAGTAGGTAATGGCGTCTTGTTCAAGATTTCAGGATCAAACTCAAACTTGAATTCTTTAGGTTCCTTCATCTTTATTTCTTCATCTGAGGGCATCTGATGTTAAGGTTCGATCAGGCTTTAGAATTTTTCCCATGTTAAGGCGAAGGATTTAGTTTTCCATTTATCGTCCTTGTACAATATGTAATGGGTAGCAAAATTGGTAGCAATGATAAGGGATCCAAGAGATCTGGAACCCCAGTCAAATTCAGCTTTACCTTCCTCGTACATTAAATCTAGCGAGGTCATAGCATAGTTTGTTTAGCCAGTGATCGAGTTGAGTTGTGACTCAAGGGTAAGATACTCTTAGGTGGAGTGGTTCCAGAGAGTTCTTAACCAAATTTTTAGCAAGTAGTAGACTTAAGCCGATAGGAAACTGAGTCCTCCTCTTTTAAAGGCTAGTAAGTACTTGCACGATAAATCCAGTCTTATCGTTTGAGGTGTTATTGGAATTCTACAAAAACCTTGTGGGTTGTGGAATCAAAGGAAGAGGAAAAGCTTCCCTAGATAAGCAGGTCACTCATAGCACTCACCGTATAGCCTATCTATTAAGATTCTAATTTTTTTTAAAAATAAGGAGAATTATTTTTTCCTAAAAAAAGAAAAGTTTGACTTTGGAAAGTGGTTTAAATTGTCTAAATTAAAGACAAGTTGGACAAGTGTATGGTAGACCGAACTTTCAAAGGAAACACACCTTAATAACCTCAAGAGAACATTTATCACTGTGATTAATGCAGCAAGATATATATTCAAAGATTTAAACGCTTTTTGCATTTAAATAATCAAGTTAAAATTACACAAAGTTTATCATTTTTAATTTACTTGAGAATTAGTTAAACATAATTTATCCATCGATGCAAAATTTAGCAATTGTTAACATTCTATCTAAAATTATTATTTGATTTAAAATGGCAAATTATAAATTATCTCTGATTTAACCGATAAATATAACTTATTAATATCTACTAAATTATTAAATTTTAAATTATAATAAAAATAGTAGAGCTCCTATAGAGTTGATTTGTAAACATACTATTTGCAGAAAGTGCCATAGCCAAAATTACAAGTTAGCACAAAAAGGGTATATATTTTATTTAGAGGAATACTTTTGCAGTGTTGACCACTGCAACAAAAAAATATAAATTACGTAGTCTCAAAACGTGGTAAAAAAAATTGTTGACAAGTTAGAGAGTGAGACGGAGACTATGTTTATAGGGTGCAAGTATCACGAAATGATAAACGCCACATTCTTTTGTCTGGAGTGCTACATTGTAATTTGTGATCAATGCCATATGTCTCATCCATATCACGGCAAGCCTACAATAATTAATCTGACCAATAGTTGGTTTAAGAACTATCGACAAGAAATTGAAAGTCAAATCGATGACGAAATATATATATAAGTTGCTTTCATTAAATAAAGACACTAAAGCTAATTGAAAAGAGGTTTCAATAAATTGAGCAGAGGGAACTCAGATTCTCAGGATAGGGCTTCATCGCTCTTTTGAAAGCCACTGAGGAGAAATTGAAAGAGGATCAATCCCAGCAGGAGAAAAATTTACTTGGTTTGAAAGAGAATAAAGACACTTCCGAAGGTATGGATGATTATTACATGTACCTTCCGTAGAGAGTTAGATTGGACACTGATTACTTTAAGAAACCAAAGCATTAGGACTTTCATGAAAAGTTCGTCTCATTATTCTTATTTTAATTTCCTATTTTAACATAGGGATAAGAGAGGTAATAATTTATTTGAGCAATTATAATAAAGATAGAATTAATTCTTAGTAATTAAAACTAAATAAAAGATTAAGTTTTATTCTATAAATCAAAAATTAATTACAGTAGTTTCTGTAAATAAGTAAAATTGTTAATTTAGTTTTATTTTAGTATATTTCAAATTTTAGGATTTATTCTTTTTTTTATAAAATAAACAATGGAGTCATCCTCACTCTGATGTCTTCCACCACCAATCAAAAATGAATCAACACATATTTCTTATAATTTCTTATAATTTAAGATTCAGACCATTTCATAAGGACATAAGTTTCCTACTTTATAATGGGCTTTCCATTAATACTCTAATTTATATGTTTTAATTAAATAATATAAGTTGAAATAGTTTGAATTCAATTTAAAATATAAATAATATAAATATAAATTAAATGGGATTAAACATAGAGATGTTTTAATATATTTAACATGTGCTTATAATTATATTCTCGAAATTATTTCTATTCTAACTATAGTTGATATGGAAATAACTCCTAACCATTTTTAGACGCTTCGTGATAAGCTTAATAAAAAGAAGTATACTTTACTTCATCAAGCCAGCGTTAATGGTTTTTCAAGTAAAGAAATACATAAAAACATCATAGGCTAAGGAGCATTCATAGTTTTCATCCTTTCTAAACTTGGCAAAGTGTTTTGGAGCCTATACTTCCATAGGCTATGAGAAAGGCTTGCAAAACTCAGAATACTAAACATAAATAATGACTTATAATTAACTTGATGACTTTAATTAGTTTATCAAAAGGAATTCGCTGATAAAGATGCATTTGTCTTTTCTCTCACTAGTAGCTCCATTCATGATCAATACTAGAATACAGATAAATATATTTTTTTATAAAGCATTACAATTCAAAAAAGACGCATCAATTATATTTGGCCTGGAATAAAGCGACATATTTATTTGCGACAATCAAACTATTTATATATTCTCGGGAGTTATTTTATATCATTATAATGAATTCTAATACAAATAAATAAAGCTACAGTAATTTAGGAAGCACATACATGCCTTTAGAAGGAAAAAGATAGGGGCAATAAGAAGTATAAGACTACCTTGCTGGATATTAGTATTTCAAGACTCTAGAGATAGAAATTTACAAAGTTGAAAATTTGTGATAAAATTGCTCTTTATTTTTTGATCAATACATTTTTATTAATTATTTTGAGAGTCAATCCTTGTTTATTATTTAAGGGGATATCATTCACTTATTCATTTATTTTTTTAGTGAAATAGCAAAATAATAACTTTATTCTAAGGATGGATCAACTTTTCTTTTTTGATTAGTCGCTGCAAATAATTTACTATATTAGTTAATTAAATCACAAAGATGAGGGTACTTTTTAATGATTCTGCTTTATAAAATATTTAAGATTAGATTATAAAAATGTTTAATAAAAAGAATATAATCGTCTTTAAAATTAATTGTAAAAATAAATATATTCCAGTTTACAAAGAATTAATTTTTGCGGTAAAAAATGTGAGAATCTATGCCTTTAGCTAGTAAATAAATAATAAATAGAGATTATATAGTGTGCTTCAACAGATATGGTGGATATGGCAACAAATTCAGTGGAGTAGATGCTCTACTGCGACCTTTGCTAGCTTAGATATATTGCCACTTCATTTTAATTAAACTGTTATATTTTACGTAATATGTTTGATGAATAACAAAGAGCAGCGAAAGCCAGTGACAATCGACTGTGGGCACAATATTTGCTACTCTTGTTATCTGCAGTGCTCTAACGACCTAAAGTTAGTGTCGTTTAGATGCCTGGCTTAAAACTGTGGGGAGTTGGTGGAAGTACGAGAGAAGCCAGTGATTCCCATGAGAATAATGAAGTTCTTAAATGACAAAGATGTGGAAGGTGACTTGCTGCTCGTAAGTTGTGCTAATCATTCAGATCTAAATGCTAAATTCTTCTGTACTTAGTGCAAGCAAGTTTTCTGTTTGGACTGCTACTAAAATCTACACAAAGAACACCAAAAAACTAAAGATCTTATCGTTGAGAAAAATAAAGTTAATGTACAACTTATAAATATCAATATATTATATTGTACTTATATTTTATCTTTTTTTTTTGCATTCTAATAAAATCATATTCTTAGAATTAATAATGTGTTTTCAGGAAAAGTGAACAGCTTCATAGAAGCTGAGATAAAGAGTCTTTAGGAATTGCAAACAAAATTGAAGAGCTTTGATAAGCTTAAGAAAATGATGGCAGCAGCTGATTTTGATAAGCTTTTAAAGGAGGTGGGGAAAACTTTGAAAGGAAGAGAGTCTTGTAATGACGAAAGATATCTCGATATTAAACACTATCTCATGAGTGCTTATAATAAAGATAAAAATTATAACTTACTAAGTAAAAGTCATTTTAATTTTAACCGCAAGATTTGCAGTTTGATGATTAATTTGAGGAGGAAAAGAAACCTGCTGAGAAGAGAGCCCAAAAACCTCAACCACCAAAGAAAATAGTACTCTTGAAAAGAAAAAAGTATGATCTTCCACGTCATTTCGAAGTTTAGAAGAAAATATACAATGACTGCTATAAAAGCTTCAAGTCCTTATTCAAAAATTAATATGTATTCACATTTTGAAATTATATTCTATAGTTGAAATAGTTGATAACGAAATAGGAAAGAATAAGAATGCTAATCTTAAATGGATAAAAATATTTATGTGCTTAACATTCTATATTATTAAAAAAATTATTTAATAAGAAATTTGTAATATAAATGTTTAAAAATAGAAAGATCCTTTCATATGTTTATGAAATAATAATTTTAAATGGAGCATCCTAGGATGGAATAATGCTTCATTCTTTCATTTAAAAATAATTTATTAGGATATGTTTGCTCAATATTTTTATTTCAACAAAATTTGATTTAAATTTTTAATAAATTTTAGAACAGTATCTATTATAAACTATCCTTAATCATCAATTTCATATTAATTTGAGGTATTATAAATCTAGAGTTATTAAATTCGCTTTATAATTTTCTATTTATTCTTATTAAATTATGGTCAAAATTTGAATGATAAAATCTATTGAATAAATAGATATTTGCGATTATTCTCGTTGTTGTACTAGGCATCTCTAGATGGATTTGATTCAAGGAGTTTCCACAGTAAAGTAGATGACTAAGGAGCCTTCGTTGCTTTTGTTCTCTCAGAGCATGGTGAAACATTTGGAGCTTTCACCTCAGTTGGTTACAAAAAGTTAACTGAAAACACATATTAATATAATTTAAATTTTTATATGGTATATTTTGCGGACGAGGAGGCATTTTTGTTCTCGCTCTCAAAGCCTTCAGTGCACGCTCAAGTTAAGAACAAGGACAAGGCTGTGCACTATAGTGTGCGTGAGTTGCTTTCCTTTGGGCAGAGCCAAGACTTAGTTATCATTATCATATCTATGAATATCAATTATTTATTTATAACGTTAAATATTTGTATAATAACAACCAGCACTTGAATAGATACTCTAGCTGCTTTATAGGGAGCACCTACGAGACTCCTCAGGGCATGAAGCACAAACAACAACAGACAAATGAATACTTAGGTGGCAAAGACAACTTCAGAATCCTCGAAATAGAAGTCTACTCAGTTATTAGGAACCAGTGATTAAATTTTATTTCTAACAACCATTTTTTACAAAATACTCACCAAATGTAAAATATTAATGAGATTTAATGAAAAATAAATAAGGCATTTCTGATAACAACTAAATGGACAGTGAGTCACTTAATTTATCTAAGGAGGATATACTAGAGCCCTCTCTCCTCACTAAGTAGTTGAGCAACTTATAACTTAGGAAAAATTCAGTAATTTAAAAGAAAAATTGAAAACCTCCAACCTATTAGTAAACACAATAAAGGACTTAAAACAGAGCAGGTAAGTTGTCTAAGTGGGACTACCTCCACTTATAAAAAGAACAGAAGAGCAGCCTAGTATTCCTTCAGAGTAACAGATCCTCAGAGATAAAATTAACAGCCGCTTAAAGGACTTTTTCCTTGGAAAGATTCAGCAACAACAGCATTAAAATTCATAGTTAGAGAATAAGAAAGGGGAAATGAAATCCTTGTCATAATCTCCTTTCAAAATATTGAGGACAGTGAATACAATATCTCACACCAAAGGATCTCAACTCTAAGATGGACCTGATGAACCTATTCCCCTTCTTCAGTTAAATAAAGGATTTCATTCCAATACCAACTCTAAGAATCAGTTCTAAGCCTCCCCCTTAAAGCAAGGGAGTTTCAAGTTCCCAAATTAGTCAGATGAGAATTACCCAGAGATGAAAGTGTCCATAGAGCCAGCTGAGTATCGTTCAGATTATTTCTCGAATAATAAAGCCTCTCTTGTGGGAAGTTAAAATTAGAAGAGTCTGTTTCAATCTCCATTCCATAAGAAAAAGACTCACTTTAGACTACCAAGTTAAGACAAGAGCTCCATGCTTTAATCCCTCATAGAAGAAGACAAGAATCAAAGATAGCAGTTGATTTAGAAATTATAAACTCAGACCTTGCATTTATCTCAAGAACTGTCGGATGAAAATAATCCAGACAGATAAAATATTTCAAAGAGTGAAATTAAAAAGAGTAGAGTGTCCATAAAATCACCATCCAAACCAAAGCCATCAAACTTATTTCAAGCTCTGAAGTAAGTGAGATTCAATAAAACTAGTGAATAAAAGAGGTAGCTCTCGTCGAGGAAGGAGTCATCTTAGATGAATCTAGATAAGTCTAATTCGCAAAGACCTTCAGTTAACAATTCCCAAGAGAGGTAATCTTCAACTAAACGGTTGATCGAAATCATGAGAGAGAACAGAGGTTCTTCACAAAACTTAGATAGAAAAGGATTCTAGAATCTGAGTGCTGGTAGAGGTGGAGGTGGCAAGTCCATGTTTCATAAGAGAAAGAGGAAGACACCGAGGATTGTTAACTACATCCAGCCCACAAAATCAAGTCTGATGATAAAGGTAGTCAACGAAATGAACAAACATAACACAGATGATGAGAGAGAGTTTAGGTCAAAGCTGATCTCAAACATAGAACACCAGAACCCTAAAATAAAAGACTTAAAAGTATTCCAGTTGAAAGCTATAAAGTCAAAAGATCATCTTCATGACTTTAAGCAAGATGAAATTGATTACTCCAATATTGTAACACCCATTAGGACAATTAAAAATTTGCAAAAGACTTTCGAAATCATACGAGACCTAGACTAGGAAGAATAACTAGACATTTAAGCGGTGAAAAAGACTCTCGCAACTTTTTTGAACACTCTCTCCTCTAATTTCACTCAGAGTATTGAATCTTCCAAAAGCTAATCTAAAAAGGATTCGTCATCTAAGCGATAACTTATCCACCATAATTAGCTTAGCAAGTCTAGTTCTATATCAGAAGGTCCATTAGAAAATTTGAAATCAAGCAACCGTAATAAGGCCAGCACTATGCCTTTACAACAAAGTGAGAGGACTATTTAATTAGGTAAACCTCCGAAAGATCATCAGCAGAGAAAAGCTCGAATCAAGAGGCTTTTGTAAAACTAGGCAGAGAAGGAACCGTCTATACATTCGGCAGAGAACAGTTTTGAAATGACTGTGAGGGAGAGCTAAAAGATTGAAGATCCATTTCACTTTTACCAAACGAGGAAGTAGAATGAATTGGAGTTTGGATTTAAAGTACTCATGTATGCTAGACCCATCTAACTAAAAACAAAGTTCAAGTCAACTACAGCTCTTAAGTTCAGATAAATTTTTGCAAATTAAAATCACTCCAGTATGTGACATAGAAAATTTTTATTTAATCATTTAATTTTTGACTCAACAACACAAATATTTTTATAAAAATTAATCATCAGTAAAATAAAAAGAATAAATGTAGATGAAATTTATTTATCTTTATTTAAGCTGCTAAATTGTAATAAAGATAAAAACTGCTATTGAAGGGATTAAGTTCTTAAAAGAAATAAAGTTAATAAGGCTTTTGTTAACTTATTTATTGATATTTTTCGAACTAGTCATTAGTTGAATCTCTTTGTACAACTGAGGTAGAGAATCATAACAATGAAAATTATTTGGACGACACCAACTAAAATAAATGGGTAGCGAGAACCGTAGGCATCATGTATGATGCCTCCTATTTTAGAGTAAATAAGGATAGCAAGGATACCCATGAAGTTATATATTCCCATCATGGAGCCTCTAATATCTTTAGGGATATTTTTCTGGAAGAGGGTATCTGTCAACAGATTTTACATGAACAAAGATAGAGCCATTAAAACGTAGATAACCGTAGCCATTATTGTACGGGGGTCAGTAATAACTTGGATACCAAATATAGAAATCAAATTCAGAAGTCCAGTCCATGGCACTACGTCTTTATAAGCAAGCACTATTTTTTATTTTTATAAATAATTTAATTTGGAAGGTTTACTTCCAGGTGTCTACAATTTTACCCCAAGGCAGAACAACTGCGACGATGCTAATAACTGCGATACCAAGATTTCTCTGGAATAGCTCAGCTGCTTCTTCTTAAGAAGTCAGACTTGTTCCAACAAACCCTGACATCCAAAGTGTGTAGAAGGTTACAGCCATTACCACGTTCATTCTTAGTAGAATGACTCCGAAGTAACCTGAATATAATTCTTAGATAAGTTTTGAAATATCTTTGTTTAATTTAACAGACGGGAAAGACAATGTTATTTTAGAATGACCACAAGACATGGTTAGTTAGGTAGCGAATCTTATTTACAAGAGACTATTGGTCAAATGTGTCATCAATTATGTACTCGTCCTCTTCCACATCATCTGCACTCTTGCTGATTCTTTTTCTTGCTTTCTCTTTGTCTTATAAGTTATCCTGCTTTTCATCGTCTACAATTCTAGCTCTTTTATTGTCTTGACTGGCTCTCCTGTTCTTGTTAAGCACTTCTATATTTGAGTAGCTATTTTCTTTGCTAATTATATCATCAAGATATTATAAAATAGTTAATTTAAATTTGGTTTACCAACCTTTTAGCCTGGCTAGGGTCTGAGCACAGGTTCCTTAATTAGGAAAGCGATAATGAAGGTGAGGAAGAGCAGGAAGAAAGCCACAGTTTAGAATCTATGTTAAAGACTGAAGTCTTCAGTTAGTTTCAACAACACGAGTAAGTTAAAAAGCTCGCCTACTATAACTCCCAGGTTCTAAAAGGCATTTGCTCTGCCTCTTGAAGACTTGACCACGTAATCATTAAGCAGGGGTGAGCAGATCCCCACTGTTCCGAATAACCCAAATAAACTCTCCTACTTAAAATAAGCTTAGTATTTCAACATTAAAATAGTTTTACTGATCTAAGGATGTAGAGCCAAGGCCAGACGTGAGGAGCTGTATAAGGCACAAGGTAGAGAGTCATAGCCATTCCCACTAAAGCGACTAACAGAGTCTATTTGCGACCACAGATGTCAAAAAAGTAACCAATGACAACGACAAGGAAGATCTGAGCGAAGGTAGAGTAAAAGGTTAAGTCGTTTGCGACCACTCCTATCTCCGCGCTCGCCACATTAAAATACTATGGGTCTCTCAAGATGAAAACAATTTGCACAGCCAAGTAAAATGAGGCGATGGTATTGCACACTGAGATTAGAGGAATTGCAAGCAAGTTCCTGAGTGTGTAGCCCTCCTTAAGTATGATTCCCATAAAATGAAGTCTCTTCTTGAGTTCCTCAGTTTTCTCCTCTTCTGTTGTGCTGAATCGTTAGTCTATGTTCATTTTATTATCGATTAATTTAATTCATCGTTTCCAATTAAGACCCTTGCTTTTAATTACAGGCATTCAAGCAAGTTAAAAAAATCAGCAGAGAAATTAGTGACTTCACATTTGTCACATTTAGTCATCTTAATAAATTAAGATAGAGGAAAAGTGAAGAAGTATTTAGAATAATTACTGCAAATGAACTTCTTTCCTATATTTTAAAATGCTAAGATAGTGATGATGTCATCTAATTTGGATTCCTCATTAATCAAAACCCTTAAATGCTACTATCACTAGCAGCCAAATCAAAAATATCACATCCAGACAGCCTACAAAAGCAAAGGGATACTGAGGTCCATAAGCATCGCTCAGCCAGCTACCTGCTTTAGTGAATACAAGAACTCCCAGACTACCACACAACTATAAAACCAAATTAAAATATAAATAAGTTTTTAAATTATAGTACATTGCGATCATAGAGGCCCTAACATCTCTTGGGATGTTCTTGGCAAGAATTGCGTCAGAGAACAGATTCTAACTGGCGTGGCAAACTATCATCATTATATAGACAAAGGTGGTGCTTAAACTGCTAGGGTCTCTAAGTTGAAAGAATAAACTTATTGCTACTAGCTTTCCTATAGTGACCACAGTAATCAGGTGCTAAAATTAAAATGCTTGTACTTGAAGGTGTCTGCCATCTTTCCAAGAGGCACAATGAACATTAAAGTTTAAAGAAGACTTTGTTTTTTATAAAGTGGTGAGGACTGAGAATAGACTGTAGCTTTGGACTATCTCTTAAGCCTGGGTTTCATTTTCTACGCCTGGCTGGCCTATGAAACTGCTAGTCCATAGAGTCATATAAGTAGACAGCAAGATGATGTTGCATCTGACTACTACATTTGCATAGAAGCACAGAGGAATCACAGGTTTAAAATAAAAGTAAGAATATTGTTTGTGGGTGCAAGAACTCAGTATATGTTTGGTAAGCTTCCTGCCCTTTGTGAGCACGCTCTCGTCGTTATAGATCACTGAGAGTTGTGAGTCTTCTAATATGGTGGGCTGTGATCTCATGCTAGAGACTTGCATGCTTTTCTGTCTGCTATTGTGTAGCATAGGTTCCTTTATCATCCTTAAAATTAATTAGGAATCCAGAGCATCATGAACGCCATAGACACTACGAATCCACCAACTATGTAGAACTGCCATCCCACGCTCAGATTCATAATATTTCATCAATAGATTCTTAACGAGTTGCAAAAGCACCAAGTAGTTGAAGAGGTCTCCAGATATGGAGCCAAAAGTCTGAAGAGCACTGGCCTTGCCTCTGGATTTAAAATTAAATTCTTTGACGACGTAATCATTAATGAAGGGGTGAGTCATGAAAGATACTCCGAACAGCACGAACAAGCACCTCATGAAGTATATGTAGGGATTAGGATTTGGTGCGCCAAGTGGAGAAATCATTATAGTTGCTCCACTCCCCATACAAAACCCAACTAAGGAATAACTTATTAAGTATATGTGTTATTATTTTAGGTGTATCTGCGTCCGAATATGTCATAGATGTATCCCATGAGGAGGACTGACACCATCTGCACTATCATTGAGTAGAAGATTATATCACTACTGAGGGTTGCAATATCATTTGCATTCACGTTGTAGAAGTCCTTATCCCTCATCAGGAAGATAATCTGTACTGTAAAGTAGAAAGTGTTTATGGTTGAAACTCCCTATATCAGCGGAATAACAAGAAGGTTCAAATTTAAATTAAATACCTTTGTTCTTAATTGAGAAGCTGTGCTTTATCTTTATCCCGAGGAATGACAAAATAATAATTTTTTAATGAGGTTTGCTTCTTTGGATGAAATGTTTTAACGTTGAGGTAGCCTGACTCATCCCTAGTGGCTGTGCTTTCGTTATCTAAGTTTTGAAATTTAGTTTTTTCTGATATCCCTGAGAAATTAACTTAAATAAAATTAGAGACATTCATTGTTGATTTAAACTGAATTGTAGGAATAAGAATTTATAGTATTTCAAGAAAGTGAATTAGTTTACTCGTTTTGTTAATCAATCTTGATATTTTAGAACTTTAAATTTTGTTTCCTAATTTTAAATTAATAATCCAAAAAATATGTTAACAAATTAAAAATATATTCGAAACATTTAAGCTTACAGGAATATAATTTTATATTGTCATAATATGATTTGCAATAAAAATCTAATTCATAAGTTTTACCACATTATTTATTTAAAAAGAATTTAAAAATAATGACTTCAGATAATCATTACTATGAAAAAAAGCGTAATGCTGAAATATTGATCGAAATAGCAATTTGAATTGGATATTTAGTCTAATATGTTTAAAAATTTAGGATCTTAAATGAAGAGATTTAACTCTGAATACACTCAGGATGAGAAAGCCCTTTATAACTATGAGGGAATCTTACACTGCCAGTGGTGCCAATACCGATTTATTGCTTTTAAAATATGCTAAAATATAGTTAAATACACTTTAAAGTTTAAGGATAACTAGGAATCAAGGAGTCCTATGCAGCTTCCTTGTGGGGACCTCGCCTGCAAGACTTGTATTATTATAAGCTTTCAAAGATTCAATTGAAAGCGACTCAAATAACTTTAGATGCAAGGTGGATAAATGCTCTAAGCTTATAGACAGCCACCAAGAATTAAATCAATCAAGAGTACTTATGGATATTTTGCAAAAGGAAGACCAGGATAAAGTGTTGGTCAGCTTGTACCAATCATGAGTTAAGAATCGCAAACTTCTTTTGCACGCTTTGCGATGAAGTAGTATGTGAAGAATGCTACACTCAAAAAGGTCACTCTAATCATAAGCTTGGTGAACCTGTTTAGTTCTAAATGCAATACTATAAAAAAAATATAAATTTATACAATCATATAATTTTATAAATTGTATATTTTAAATTAGAGAGCTAGATTTATAGTTAATTACCTCTATATATTTTTATTTTATTAAATTGAAAAAATTAAGTATCAGTTCTTAATTAAAACTTATTTATACTTTTAGAAATTTTCTTAATCAATGAGAAATCTTCTTTAAGATGAAATTAGGATAAATTATTTTATGATTAAATTGACTAGATTATTCTACTCTAGCAAAAGCTTTACTCTTTCGAGCAAAGGGAAAAAAGGTTTTTGGAAATGATTTAAAGTGTCTGATGCAGTAAACTCGAGTTAAGCTTTCTACAATAAGTTAGATTTAAAATATGGATGCCTTGCTTTATCAAAGTTATGTTAAGAATCAGATTCTAGATCAAGTAAAATGCTAGATTATTATAATTAAGTGAATGATTCAGGAGAATAAAAGCACCTTGAAACATTTTAGAGATTATAAATATCTGTAGATGAGTTTTGTAGATTTTATTTATAGTTAAAGCTGAGGTTGAATAAGATTCGAATTCAAAGTTAAGATAGGTGTTTTCAAAATATAAGGCTGTGAAATTTGAGAGAAAGTACAGTTCCTCTTCTAAAGATAATGAAGCACAAATCTTCAATTAAAATTGTAATGGCTGTTGAGGTTTGATACTGTTTATTCAATTATCTTTTTAATAGTTATATTTATTGTTTATGCAATCTGAATGTGGAAAAGTGTTTGGATTTTATAGTCCTCATGAGTTTAAAGCATAATCTGAAATGCCTCTTAAATATAAAATAAATAAACTTTCGGGATGCTTTATGTTTTCATTGACAAGAGAGACTCTTCATAAATCCACTTCCAAGTCTAGTTTTAAATCTAGCGACGATTTCTTGATTTAATTGGATAGTGGATTTTAGATTACTAATAATTTTGAATCCAAGGAAAGGTAATATGATTTCTCTCAAAGTTTTGAAATAAGAAATGGGGCTGCCAAGTTTTTCACAAATTTCAGCACCTTTATTGGAGGAAATTCTAAATTCAAAATTAAATAAATCGAAGCTTATGAAGTATAATCAATTTAGGTAAAAATTAAAAAATAACTAGCTTAATAAATTTTATATTCCATCAAATATTATTAAATATAAGATAAGATATTTATAATTCTTATATTATCAATTCTTCAAGATGAAAAAATCTATGAATCCTCATAAAGTTTAAATCCCCGAATTAAAAATACGAATACAGGTTAAAATCTGATGACTTATAATTTGAAAATGAAAAAATTTCTATTTAATAGCTAAGATAGCAATAGTTATTGATTGTTGTGAGAACTCTTAGAATTTAAAACTTTATTTATATTATTTAATGAAATTAATATGAAATATTGTAGGAAGTTTTTATAAATGGCATTAATTTTTCATAAATAAACAGTGAGTTATTTATCTATAATAAGATCATTTATCATTCAGTCCAGTTACAGTCCCTTAAAGTAGAAGTAGATAAACCAACATTTGTTTAACTGAGAATTGCACTGATACAAATATCTCTCCTTGAACGCCTTTGTTGTGTTAAATACTTTTTTATAAAACAAGAATTTATACTTAATTATTAATTCTTAAATTATTGGGTTTCCTCATCTTAAATAGCTACTTCTGTATCTGAATTCATGAGCTAAAAATGTGAGTTAGAAGAATCATACTTACTTCAAGCATAAATTGAATTTTTAATCAGTAATAAATGATCAAAGCCAGAAAGTTCTATGTTATTCAATTATTTTTGAATTAAAGAATTTTGAAGAGAATAGTTAAGAGTTCTGTTAAAGTTGTGATAGAATTCATTGCAAGTTTTGTGCATATCATCAAAAGCAACCCAAATCACAAGTTTAAGTTGGCCCACTAGACCTTAATTTAGATATTTCAAACATTAATAGAAAGATGCAAATTATGGAAAATGAAGATTTATAATCTACTAGAAGCATCAATTTATCAATAACTAACTCGCAATAGAACTCTACCCAAATTGAGGAGGAAGAGATAATATCTACTTCCAACTTCCAGAAAGTATCAATAAGAAGCAGTTATAAAATAAGCAATCACTTCGTCACAATCATAATATTTAATTTTTTTAAAATTATTTAATCTAAATTTAAAATTAAAATCTTATTTTAAAAAAAAAAAAACACTATAGTTAAATTTTTAAATGAAAATCGGAAATTAAATTAAAAATAATAAATGAGGAGTTGTAAAATGTTGGCCGTTAAATTAAGAGATGATAGCCAATATGGGCTTGTTTGATAGCTCTTCAAATTATAAGATGAGTTTGTTCTTCCACCATTCGATAGGAGGTGCAGTGAAGAGATATTGATGTTTTGACCCGAACCAAGAAATTAACCAATTCAAAAACTTGTGACCGAGGTAACTCTTTACACAGCCTCCTACGAAGAAGTTGCAAGGATCAAGTTGCTTAGAATTTCATGCTTAATGAATAGTAATAATTTTAACCAAATCTCATCACTTCAACTGCTAGGATTTTAAATTTCTTAAAATTTATTTATTAATTTAATTCTCTTTTTTATTAAATTCTCAGCTATATTAATTTTCATATATTTCTTTTTATATAGAACTTATGAAATATTGTAATAAATATAATGGCAACTCTAAACCTTTTATCCTTATGATTTAAATGAAGAGAATAGATTGTAAGTTTAAATTAATAATTTTATAATTCTTTAAATTCTATAAATTAATGTCTGCTGATAAAATTATTGCTTAAAGTAAATTTATAGTGATGTAAATCAGAAAGAATAATTTCAGTTGCATGTAAGAATCACAATTTGAAGGATTCAAAATATTATTGCACCTTTTGTCGTGATACCTTCTGTACAGACTGCATTATAAAAGATAAGAAGCACTCCACTTAGAATCTGTATGTGCTTGATTGGCGGCGATTTAGCGAGTTCACTGAAAGTGTTGAATCAATAATGAGTTCTTAAGCATTTTAATGATTATGTTCTTAAATATGCGATAGAGATCATATTAAAACAGATTTGGATAAAATTGAAGCATCTACAGAGCTCATACAACTTTCGAAATTCCAAGAAGTTCTGAAATAAATAGATTAAAAAATTGCACCCATCACAAAGAACAATGAGCTTCTTTAAATTCAAAATTTTATCAGATAGAAGTAACCATTAGAAATAGATACACTGTGGTTCAATACTATGCGGAGATCTCCTAAAATCACAGAAAATATTAACGCAAACTTTTATTATTTTAATTGCATTTAAAATGCAAATATTTGTTTATAAAATAATACTTATTTAATTAAAAAGGAAAATATATATTTAAGACAAGAAATTTAATTATCTTCAAGAAAAAATGAGAGTATGATCATATAATGTTTTATGAATTATAAAAATTTAATATGAATTCAAAGGATTTTATTAAAAATATCAATTATATTCTTAAAAATAAATTTAACATATTATTAAATTTATAGTACTCTATTAAATAATTTTAAGTAAAAAATATAAAATTAGAAAGTTAAAATAAAAAGACCAATAAAGCGGCACAAAAAATTGCTGGCAATTCTATTTAAAAGCCATTAACTGTTTTTTTGTTCAGCACTAAATTTATTCCTCAAGAGTAATCTAATTTTAATAAAGAGTCAGCTATTAAAGTAGGGTGCTTGGGGTAAATTGAGCCCTTAAGCGCAAAGGGAAAAAAAAACTACTCAGCAATCTGGATCACCTGACCCTAGATTTAGTCCTCTCTTTTCTGAGAATTGACTTGGCTATTCTTGAAAATATAACATTTGAGGTTATACCAGAGTCATTAAAATACTTCGTAATCATCTTAATGTTCAACAAAAACCCGAAAGTCTCTTTGATTTTCTGACGTAATAGATCAAGATTTCCCTTTTCAAAGACTAGCCTATCAGGAGTTTTTAGTTTATAGTTGTCCAATCAGAGTTAGAAACCCATAGAGATTACTACAGAGCTGCTAATAAGTTCCACATAATAACTATCATCTTAATGTGGTAAAATTTCACCACCATTTGGGAGATCATGAGTTCATCACAAGTCTCTACATATGGATACTCTAGTTACCCACTGTTCTTTTGCTATTACCTAATTCCATCTTAATTCCGTTAAGTTCTTAATATTGAATAAATGCTATTGAAATTGCAAAATTCTTAAATATAACAAATCTAGCTAATTTAAGTTGCTTATTTGGGGCTTAGTTTCCAAGTCTAGCTCTTTAAAGAGGTGGCAGTTTGAAATAAAACGTATAGTGTAATTTAGAGAATGGTTGAATTAAATATAAAACTTCGAATATAATATCTGACATCTAGAAAAGTTTTTGGAAAAATCAAATAAGTTGGAGATGATTCATCATAATCTTGACATTATAAAATTAGAATTATTACATCAAGTTGAATTAAAACTAATTCATTCTGATGTATGTAAAATCATCATAATGAAGTTATCCCTTGATTTTTCCAAAAACTTTTCTAGATGTCAGATATTATATTCGAAGTTTTATATTTAATTCAACCATTCTCTAAATTATACTATACGTTTTATTTCAAACTGCCACCTCTTTAAAGAGCTAGACTAGGAAACTAAGCCTCAAATAAGCAACTTAAATTAGCTAGATTTGTTATATTTAAGAATTTTGCAATTTCAATAGCATTTTTTCAATATCTTAATTTTAAACATCTCCAAATATGAGACTTTTCTTTAGTTATTGCTAAAACAATTTAATATTAAAATATTAGTTTGTGTCACTAACAATATTTAAATATAAACGTGTTATGTTAAAAATTTAAAAAGTTCCTCTATATTTATTTGGCAACTCTCTGTTATTTATTATATTTTAAATTTTATGTAAGCAAGAGGACTTGTAAATATAAAATAATAAATTATAAAAGCTTTGAATTAAATTATAGTAGATAAGGAAGTCATGAAAGATAAACATTCTTTGATACAAAGCTAGTTTAAAGAATGGGAATAATTGAGTTTTGATCTCGTACATTAAGCTTCTTTTAATGGGTTTAGTAGACGATCAACTCACTAAAGCATTAAAGGTTAAGGTTCTTTTGTTATTTTCATACTCTCGGAATTCGGATAAGTATTTGGAGCTTTTACCAAAGTTGGTATTAAATCTGATTTTTAAAACAACACTTACTTTATGATTAAAATTCATTAACTCAAATATTTAAGGGTAAAATAATAAATTTATTAATTTTAACCTATATGTTTGTTTATCTATTATTTCCACAATTCCACTTTATTTATCTTCTCATAACCAAAAGAAATTAATAGAAAGAATTTATTAAATTTTATACTGATTAGAAAAACTATCTTAGTTTATTAAAATTTATATAATTTTATGTTTAACGTTTTTAATAGAAAGAGTCTATCTTGATATGATTAGACTCTAAACTCAACTGACTCTTTTATTTAGGCATTTAGCGACTTAGATAATCTAATCTAATTTAATATATATTTGAATAATTATAAAAATAAAGTTTTGTTAATGAAAACTAATCAAAATTTATTTGCTTCAATAATTCCAAAGATTAAAACATAGCTAAAATTGTATCTTATAAATAGAATTTTAAAAATAATAAGATGAATTTAATATGCTGAGAATTAATATTTACTATGTAGATGATAAGGCCTTCTTATTTTAGCTAAGTAAAAGGACCATTCACAATTAGTATCAACATAAAACACATGCTTTGTATTATAATGACTCAGAAGGTTATAATATTCAATTTAGTGGCGGCCATTGCTTATATCTTTGTGAAAACGCAAATTTTAATTAAAATAGCTAATGCAATTTAGGATTTACATATTAGCCACCACCTGGATATTATTATGATCAATAGAACACTAAAGAATATTTGGCAGGAAAATAAAATTTCAAAGTTATTGACTATGAAATATATTTAGTCAAAGGATTAAAGTGAATCATTACTACAATTATTGGCATCATCTAATTTATTTAAATAAGTTTTCTTTGCAACCTGAACATTTCTTCACAATTTTGAGCATAAAATTTTTTATAAACTTTAAAGTTATGAAATTTAACTCCAACTAGTGATAGAACTCTATAGCATTATCTTTAATTTATTAATGATTGGGAGTTTTTAAAAATTGCAAAGTTTTTCATTTTTAGCACTTTCACTACTCTGTATTTCACTTTCGATTTCTCTCTAAGTTGTGCGTTATTCTATAAATAGTTATATCTTTCTTGAGTATTATCTTTTGATTTTTGATAATAAGTGTAGACTTCTTTGTCTCTTTAAATATGCATATAGTAAAAAGTGAGTCTACTTTAACTCTATAATTTAGTTTCTGGATTAAACTACGATCAATATTTTATGCATTGAATGTATGATAGTTAATTAAAAGCAATCATTTCCAATTTAAGAATAGAATGAAATAGATATTTTAAATTTTATCACAAAGTATGATAAGGACAATTTAATTTATCAATCATTAAAACACTTACCGAGCCTATTTTAAGAATTATAGATAGGAATTTAATAGATTAGAGGAGGTAGTAGAAATCTTAAATACATTTGCTTCAAACCCCAATTATCTTAATAAGTAAATATATTCAGTTATTTTAATTCTGACCTGACCACCTGACCACCGGTAAGATTATTAAAAGATTTAATTTACAAAAATAATTAAACCTGACCATCTGACCAACGGTAAGTTGGGAAGGGATTAGACATTTATTTGCACTGGCTATTTTAAAAGTTTATTAAACAAATTTAACTATATAAGTGCAGCACTAAATTACTCAGTCCAACATCACAAAGCACTTTATAGGGCATCTCTCTCCGTCAGTCTGGGTTCCAATACTTCTCTGTCTCTGCTGTGCATCTTCTTCTCCTTCGATTTCATCCTAGCTTAATTTGTCAAAAGTGCAATCTGCTGTGTGAGTATTTGCCATCTCCGATTCTCTGATGTCATGGTGCAATCTTTCTAGGAAATACTTTACGAGGTCGAGGGCTTGGAATGGGAACCTCTCATCTTCTCTTCCCATCTCTTCGTTGAAATGTACCACTCTCATTCTTGTCATGAATGCTCTACGGTCAATCTCACTGAGGTCGTTGATGTGAAAGGTGTTGGAGCTAACGATCGCCTAGCAACCCACATACCTCGTGACAGGCTACTGAAACTTGGTGTTGACTGCGAAACCATTTCCTTCGAACAGCTACTTGAGGTCCTCTTGTAGGTCCTACTGAAAGAACATGCTTCTCTTGATCTCATCTATGATGACGAGCTACGGCTCATATTGGAAGCTACAGGTATCAACCGAAAATTTATTGCTCACCAGCTTGAGCTCCTCGCATCTGAAAATCATTGACAAGTACTTCAACAGAGTTGACTTGCCTCGATTAGGTTATCCATGCATCCACACGGCATTGATTTTGTCAGGGCATCTCCTAAAGATGACCTCATACAGTGCCTCCACAAATCTCTTTGTATCCTGTCTTCTCCAGAAATTCTGAAGAAAGGATTTGCTCCCTGAACTATCCGACTTTGTGCATCTCAAAGTACTCCACTAGTTTTTTGTACTTAGATTCTGGAGGGTATAATTCGGGCTAGTGCTTTCTCTCAATGCGCAGTGCCGTCTAGAGATTTGCAAAGCTCTTAATTATCTGCTTCTGCTTGCATTTATCATCCTTGTGACGCCAGTAGAACTCCTCTACAGATCAGGCATTTCCATTCCGAAACTCCTGGGTGAAGTCCCATATTATTTCCTCGTGCTTTTCCGAGCACCTCGAGTGAGATTCACTCGACTCTCGCTTGGTCTTGACCTTCCATTTGGCGAGGAGCTTATCGAAATTGGGCTGCAGTCCAGCCAGGAGTTCCTTCTACGATGAGGACTTTATGTGTCTCTCGATCTCAACTTTACTTAACTGCTGGCACTTCAGTCCGAGCTTGACCAAGAGCCTGTACCCCTTGCAGTCCTTCTGCTTGAAATAGCTCTTCGAGATCCCCACTTTGTTTTCCATAAGGTGAACGGAGAAGAGGACCTGGGCAACGGACTCGATTTTATAAACTAGGCAATGGCTGAAGGCCCTCATTTGTTGTGAGAGCTCCTGCTCTAGTACTTAGTAGAGGAGAAGAGGCTGTATGTCTTGTTCAAGTAAGAAGTAGAAATGGTGTCTCTCGTTGTGGCTCAACTTTTGCATGTTCAATCCTGTAATCATTATTAGAAATGTTTTAGTAATTCTTACGATGTCGGGGAGCTTATAAGACCTCGCTAAATATTTAGAAAAAGAATGAGTTCCAAAGAAGGCATTTCATTTCTAAACTAATTCTATATTTATTTATAAACTTTTAAAATAGCCAGTGCAAATAAATGTCTAATCTCCTTCCCAACTTACCGTTGGTCAGATGGTCAGGTTTAATTATTTTTGTAAATTAAATCTTTTAATAATCTTACCGGTGGTCAGGTGGTCAGGTCAGAATTAAAATAACTGAATATATTTACTTATTAAGATAATTGGGGTTTGAAGCAAATGTATTTAAGATTTCTACTACCTCCTCTAATCTATTAAATTCCTATCTATATTTTGAAATTATTGTTTCAATAGCAGCTATTTTTAGCTTAATAAAATTTGTTGAACTTTTAGAAGTTCATATTCCTATTTTATATCTAAATCTAAATTTATTAGAGCTAATAATTTTATTAGTTTTTAGAATTAAGTTATCAAGAACTCTCTATTTTGAAGATTAATTTGAAAAGAAAAATATACTGGAAATTTAAATATAGGTAAAATGACTTATGCTAACTAATAGTTCTGTTTTTTTTTCTAAACGACGTCCTTTTATAAAATTTAAAGCAAGAATGATTTAATTTATTCAAATTATTCTTGTAAAAAAAATTTTACTTTGTCTTATGTCTTGTCAAAATCATATTTAGAATAAATCCGATTGTTAATAAATATAAAATAAATTATTTCAAATATTTAAAATTAATTTTAATAAACAACTAAATAAAATAAGTTTAAATGTTGATGATAAATATTAATAATTTATATCAATTAGTGGTATTTGTAATTATTAAATAGGTTATATTTTCATAAATATAATTATGGTACTCAAAATAAGAGTTTTATTATTCTGTAAAATGTTTGGTTGAATTTCAATTTTGAATTGGATTAATATACTTTAAGTAATACTCATAATTAATATTAAGACAATAGAATTGCAATTGTAAATTTAAGAAATAAAATCAAAACAACATTTTATTCTCCAGCTTTGTTTAGTGTCTGTTGCTGAAGAGAGGTCTAGTTTCCAAGTGTAATTAATTATATTGATGGCAGTTTGAATTGAAGATATATCTGTAAATCAATTATATAAAATGGCTTAGCAAACTTTCGCATATATAATATCTGATATCTAGAAAAGTTTTTGGAAAAGTTTGAAATTAAGAACTTATTAAGCAAAAGTTTGACATTAAAAATTAGGTAAAAACGTGTGAGTTGAAGTAAACTCCATCCTGATGTAGTAAAACTCCATCTTTAAAATTTTTAAAACTAGCCAATCAGAGACTTAATAATTAAAAATTATTAAGCAAAGCAGAGTCTCTGATTGGCTAGTTTTAAAAATTTTAAAGATGGAGTTTTACTACAATCAGGATGGAGTTTTACTTCAACTCACACGTTTTTACCTAATTTTTAATGTCAAACTTTTGCTTAATAAGTTCTTAATTTCAAACTTTTCCAAAAACTTTTCTAGATATCAGATATTATATATGCGAAAGTTTGCTAAGCCATTTTATATAATTGATTTACAGATATATCTTCAATTCAAACTGCCATCAATATAATTAATTACACTTGGAAACTAGACCTCTCTTCAGCAACAGACACTAAACAAAGCTGGAGAATAAAATGTTGTTTTGATTTTATTTCTTAAATTTACAATTGCAATTCTATTGTCTTAATATTAGCTATTTATTAAAGGAAAATAAGTTGAGTGGATCTTTTGATTTATAAAATATAATCGTTAATAAAGATGGTTGAACCTGCAAAGCCTTCAATCTTTTAAGAATTACTTGTGAAGCATACTCAAATGCTAAGATGCACATAATGCTAGTTAAAATACAACAAACGATACTAAATTAAATTATACAACTACACATTTTACTTAACTCTATAAAGACAATTATAAATTTAAAACACATCAAATTAAATAAACTAAAGAATATTTCATTTTTAAAAAATCTAAAGCAAGATAAAATGTAGTAGCTAAAGATCTATACTAAAGTATTTAATTTTTCTTTCATGCAATACAATTTAAATTGCGAATAGAATAATAAAAAATGCTTAAATTAAATATGAGAGGTTTATAAAAGCAATTTTAAATTTTTGAACGAGATAGGCAGCCTTTAGTTGTGGACTGCGAACATTTGATATGCTAGAAATGCTACTAATCTAATAGTTTGAATGGACAAAATGGAGTGTTCAAATGTAAATTTTAAGACTGCTCAGAGGAAATAGAAATTAGACAAAAAGCCACAAGTCTTAAAAATGCTTCTTAAATAGATTAGTGATTAAGATGACAACTTAAACTTTTCATATATTTAAATGCTCAAAATTTTTAGTTCCTCCACTAAATTGGAGAATATATATACTGCTAATTAAAATAAATTAAAATGTTCTAAATTGGAGTGCTGATTCTTTTCCTATTTCATTAAGATTAGCTATTTTCAAAAATCTCATTTTATTTAAAATAGATTTTCAAACAACGGCGAAATATTTTTTATGCATCATGAAAAATTATATGGAACATCAAAAATAATTTTGAGCATTACACTCTCTTTAATACTAGTTAGATGATAATTAGTAAAATTAATTTATTTTATAATACTAAAGCAATTAAAAAGATTTACATAAGTTCTTTTAATGAGTTTATTAAGTGTTAAAAATTATATTAAATGAACTTAAAATAATTTGAGAGCTTATTTTATCATGAAAAGAAAAAATTTTCACTCAAATTTTGGATGCCTTTATATTGAAATATAATTTATATTTTTTTTTAAGTAAAAATATTAAAGCAGATAAAGTGATAATAAATTTCAAGCAATATGATATTCTTATCAAAGTAGAAAAGATTAGTTGGTAATTATAAAATAATAATCTAATGCATATCAGGTTTCTTTAAATATTTCAGAAACCATAATGAATATTTTAGCATTTAAAAGAAATATTTAATTCATCGACTAAGCAATAATTTATGAAATCATAGAGCAGCTCTCAATCATTTGTTGAAAAACAAATAAAGATCTCTTACTTAAGAATTCTAAAGCACATATTCACATTCAGTAAATTATATTAAGACATTTATTCTAATATATCAGGTTTATTATACTTTTGAATTAAAATTTCAATTGATTACACTTTTATTGAATTCCGATATCGATTATAAATAACCTTCTTACTTTTTAATTTGTATATCATGAAGCTTATTTACTTTTTTAATTTTGATTCTACCTGAAAAATTATATTTATATTAGGAGAAATTGATTTATTTTTTAATTTTTCATCTCAAGAATTAAATTATCATATGTAAGTATGTCTGCATAATTAAATTGAATTTAATTTTATATTTCGTATTTTAGGTTATTTACTAAAAGGGACTGTTAATTAAGAAGAATATCTTTAAGTTAAAGATATTTAAAGAAAAATTTCACTTAGAAAATATAAATATAATTCATAAAACAGAATGAATAGATAAATTGATTTACTTCTTGTGGGGTGTAAAAATCATTAGTTTTTGGAGGCTAAATACTTCTGCTCTAAATGCGGTTGCTCAGTCTGTGAGGCATGCTAATCAGAATCCCACACCCACTTGAATCCTTTAACCAGTGTTTTGGATAAGAATCTATTTGCTAATTACTATGTCTCCATTTGCTCTCTAATCAACAATGAAATTTATAAAAACAATTATTGGCCAAAGTTATAATGCATTCAAGCCAATAAATAAAATATAAATTACATATTTAAGATTCTGTCCTTATCCCAAAAATTAGAGCAGAAACTTTTAAATAGAAATAAAGCAGAGATTAGGGAATAATTTATAATTATAGATTTATTTATATTCTTTGGTCTTCAAATAAATAATAACCTTAATATTATTTAATATATAGATCTAAGGCTTTATATAAATCATAACACCGTTCAAGACATGCAAACACTAAAACCCTAATACACAAAATATATAATAATTTATTGATTTTGAGCTTCTAAGAGCCTTCCTCAAAATCAGCAAGAAAAATTCAACTAAACAGCTGAATTGATGTTGGACTTGTTAAATTTGTAAAGTAATTTTATTTTTTTAAACCTTTTGAGGCATATTAATTATTTTATGATAGGAAAAATATGATTAGTGTATCGTTGATTGATTTTTCTTAGAAATGGTTAATTATTGCATCCTTATTGTGTGATTCATATTATATTACGCTTTAATTAAAGAGCTAATTTAATTGTCTACCTCAACAACTACATCTACTACAACAACTACAACTACTACATCTAAAACAACAAGCACAACCTCTAAAACTTGAAAGTGCGATTAGACAAGCGTCCAGGACAAGTAAGGCATCCCTCCCGATCAACAGAGACTCATCTTCGCTGGCAAGCTACAAAAGTATGCCTCCATTTGCATACTTTTGAACTCCAGAACAAGATCTTCATCAAGAGCAAGCAGAGTCCTCACCGACTCCAACATCCAGAAGGTGTCTACCCTTATCCTCAACAGGCAACAACTCAGATCGCGGAAAAAAAATTTAAAAATAGCTGGTATTCAAGTATTTGGACTATAATGATCTCGAAGGAGCTGGCTCCCTCATTAAAATTAAACACATAATGATTTAAACTATCTCTAATTTAATATATAACACTTTTCTCTTGTACTAAATTTTGATTAGGTTTTGCTTACCTCTGATCATGTAATCATATTCATCCTATATTTCCATACCATCCTAAAAATTATATGTAATTCTTGATTTAATCAACTAAAATAATTCATTTATAGTCTGGGATAAGTTCAAGTATAAATATCTTGTCGAATCAAAGTAAACTTATTCGATTTTATTTTTAGAGTTTCAAGAAATTATTAGTATAAATGACAATCAAAATTTATAATGTTTTTTATTTCGATCTGAAATACAAATATAGGTTAGATTCAAAAGTATTGATTGAACCTTGATGCTTCAAAAATAAATTCTCTCTGAATAAATAAGGAAAGATAATGGTTTTTATTGTGGATTTAAAGAATAGAAATAAGTGAACTTAATAATATTTTAAAACTTTATTGTTTAAATTCTTTGTTCAAAATTATTATCCCTCTTTCTTTATATCAATCAACTAGAATTTTAATGGATTTTAGTAATCTTGTTCTATATGAATTGAATTTGACTATAATAAACAAAGCGACTTCTGCCTACCTAATTCAATTTAAATTAAATAATAAAAAATGTCAAGGCGTTAGATTTAAGCAAAAATATATTTTATAAGAAAACTGGAACATCTTATAATAAGAAATACTTAAAAAGTTTAAAGGTTTATGAGAGTATTGTCTCTTTATTTAATTCCTCTTTTTTCTTTCCCTATTTCATTTCCATATTTTATTACAAAAATGCTCATATTTTTATGTTTATTTTATAAAACATCATCTATAATAAACGATTGCGAAAAAGATAAGTCATTAAAAATAAATTTTTAATGAAATTTAAGAGCTTAATAACCTGCAACAAAGCTTGGAAGAAATAAAAAATAGCGAGAGTATGATTTCTAGCTAAGATTTCAACACAGTTCTTGAAAAGGTTGAAAAAAGATTTAGCAATGTTATCATGAATAAAGATATTCTCAAACTAGAGACTTACCTCAGTAATAATCAGCCTTAAGAGCATTCAGAAAATTATAATTCATAAAGAATATTGCCTGTTGATAGACCAAACATTAATTAACACATTTTAAATGATCACCATTATAATTAATTATTGGCATAATTAATCAATTTATAAAATAATCTCTCTTCCGGAGATTATTTTATCGTTAAATTTTGGATAAAATTGGACTGCTTTAATTTTATATTTTTATTTTATTTATAAATTAAAGAAATTATACGGTATTAAAAAATGAATGATAATTTCTAAATATATAATTTCATATAATGAATTAGAAAAAATCTCATTTTCATTTTGAAAATTAAAATCTAGGAGGCGCGATTTCGCCCCAAAATCAGATTGGATAGGATCGGAAGATTAGCCGGCCATTAGACAATGCACCTGCTTAATAATTACCCCAAAGAGGCGAACTAGTTTATTAATCAGGTCTAAGAGGTCTAGTATGCCTAATAGAGGGGTTCATGGATTATGGCAAACCCCAAAGCAGTAGCCCCTTGCCCTAGATTAGTGCCTCCCAGTGAAGGAGTAATGGGCCCCTAACAAGGAGCAATAGTTACGGTAGAAATTCTCAAGGGAACTCGGCGGGCTAGGTGCAAGAGTATATTACTGTAGTATTTGTAGAAGCAGACAGTGAAGGTGTAAATGTGAAGCCAGACCACTGGCGTATGCACTACCTATGTGAATAATTGTTATCGTCTAAAATAAAGGAATCATACTTGTCTAGTCAATTTGGTAAGACTTTTTCATTATTTTTCCTTTTTACATGTCTAGCCAACCTTGGATTCGAGGTTTTTGCGCCCAGGTGAGGTCGGCAGATTCAGATGTGAGAGCTGAACGGGAAGTCACAAATTAAGTTAGGGTATCCTCTCTCATCCCCCAAATAAGACCGGTGCTTGATCAACAATTAAACTGACGTCATGGCTGAAACGTGTTTATTGGGCAAAGTTACACCTATTATGATAATACTTTATTTATGCCTTTCTGGGTTACTCTTAAATTCATATAAATATATTTTATGATGAATGAACTGCCCTTTTATAAAATATATTGGTCTGTTTGGACTAATTATACTTTTCTGAATTAAAATTTCAATTTCATTTAAATTAGAAATGAAATATAAGACTAGCGATTTGGCGCCATATTTTGTGTTCCAAGGGATAAAAAAATTTGCATTATCGTTGCTCTTATCTCCTTAAGGTGATCTTGCTTAGTAGTCAATAGGTGAGTATTTTCATGTGTTTAAAGGATGCCTGGGTTTTTATGAGACTTGAAGTATGAGTTGACACGAGCTCTCAAAGATTTTATTCTAGTTCCTCAGTGTTTATTTATACTCTTTTTTAGTTACTCTTTAATTCCATTAAATTCTTAATATCTTAATTTTAAACATATCCCACTATGAGACTTTCCTTTAGTTATTGCTAAAACAATTTAATATTAAGTAATTCGTTTGTGTCACTAAAAATATTTAAATATACGCATGTTGTATTCATAATTTAAAATTACACTATATTTATTCGGTCATTTTTAGTTTTTAATTTATTTTCAATATTATGGCTCGAATACGAATGCATGATCGAGGGTTGTAAAAAAAAGAGATTAATAAAATAACCCCTTTGTTTAATTATTACACTCCACCCAGGAACGATAATTTAATGCTATGAGTTTTAATTGCTATCGGTAATGGAGCGCGGCTACCTATAATTATCTACAATTGTTTTGGACATTTTTCCACTTGAGAGGATTTCAGTCGTAATAGGTCTTTCCCGATTTCCAAGCAGCTGCTAATTGTCTTATTTGAGATCTCGCATTGGATATGTTCACAAATGCTATTCTTGGCTATCCTAAGGATGATATGATTTGTTATTAGTTATCAGAATAATCGTTAATTTTTAAATTTAAATAAGTTTTTAATAAGTGGGATTCGAGCCCGTATTATATTTAAACAAATCCGATTCCAGTACCAGCTGATCATGAGGACCACTCTGCCTTCCTAGTTTAAAACTTGATTAAATATCTCTTACCCCCGATCAACCATTCGTATTCGAGCCATATAAATAAGATTTTTTATAAAAGCATAAAATAATACATGCAAAAAAGTTTTTAATTAAATTATAGTAGATAAAGAAATCATGAAAGATAAAGATTCTTTGTTAAAAGACTAGTTTATGGAATGGGAAGATATGAGTTTTGATCTCGTTCATCAGGCTTCTTTTAATGGGTTCAGTAGACTATAAACTCACTAAAGCATAAAAGATTAAGGGGCTTATGTTATTTTCATACTCTCAGAATTTGGATAAGTATTCGGAGCTTTTACTAAAGTTGGTATTAAATCTGATTTTAAAAGTTTCAATTACTATATCATTAAAAATCTTTTACGAGGTTATTTTATACAATTCCTAATAAAATAATTGATTTTATTATAATAAAGGCATCTAAATATAAATTATTTTGTCATTATAAATTCTTTTCATTCCTATACCTTTATTCTTAATATAGTTAAAATCTATAAATAAAAATTGAATTAAAGTAGTAAATAATAAGCTTTAACTTTTACGTTTAAATTTAATCTTAGTTATCATAATTAGGTTTCCTGCGATCGATTATATAATATAAAAGAAGGTAATTTTACTGATATTTCGGTAAGAGCTCTCTACTAAGAGAAATTAAATCTAAAAGCTCTGGTCAGATAAGATAAGTTCTTTACCTTATTCAATATTTATATTTAACTCTTAGAAGCTCCAACCGCCATGTTCTCAAACACTTGAGAATATGAGAAAATTATCTTATTATATCTATACTCATCTGACCTTCAAAATTTTCAATTTCGGACTAGTAAATTTAACTTTTCATGATGCAGATACTTAGGCCAATCTTATAATGCAGAATAAATAATAAAACAAAATTACCTTTATTAAAACATATGATTTTAGCAAGCCGAAGGCCCTCCATTGGCTACTATCAGTATTAAATATGGATGAGAGAGAAACAGATGTAAGACTATCGTACTGCCAACCTAGCTGGTGACTGTTGTGAGGTAGTCAGGTTAGGGCTTGACTTCTTGCCATTTTTACATAATGTTTCTTGAAGATGACAACTAGTGCAGTGGAGTTCCCTAGTCAGATCAGTACTAGATACTCATGTGTTATATTTATGCAAGCTGAATTTTTTAAATCCATTTAAATTCAGAATTTATTTTTTAAAAAAATATATTTTGATAATTTTTTATTTATTAAATTTTAAATTTAGCTCTTATATTTTGAGTCTTAGAATTTTATAGAAAGTTAGTTTAGAAACTTAGTGGATATAGAATCAACTTATTCTAATAATGTTAAAAAACTATTTCATCATATAAATTTAATAAATAAGAATATTTTAAACTTATAAATTTAGTTATGAATTTAATTATACTATGCAGATGATAAAGCCTTCATATTTTAGCTTAATAAAAGGACGATTCATAATTAGTACAGATATTAAGCTTTTGCATTGCATTATAGTGACTCAGGAGATAACAATATTTAATTCGGTGGTGGTCATTGCATAAAACTTGGTGAAAACTCAAATTATAAGCAAAGTAGCTATAGCAATTTAGGATATACATATCAGCCACCACCTGGATATACTCATGGTCAGTAGAATACACAAGAATATTTGGCAGGAAAATACAGTTTCAAAGTTATTGACTATAAAATATATTTAGTCAAAGGATTAAAGTGAATCATTAAATCCAGATCGTAAGTAAATTTATTAATTAAACAATTAAAATCATTATATATCTAACTGAAGAAAAAGAATTTGAATTTTTTCTTATCATTTAATAAGACCTTGGTAAATCCTTATAACCAGACCTTACTATTTAAAATATATGCAATAATTTAATTGGTTAGTAAGATGAAATTCAAATGCTGCTTGCTTGCTGTATAGAGCTAACTTAATTTATACTTAATTATTTACGTATATTATTTTAAAAGAATAGGGAACGCTCATGTTGGCTTCCTCCATCTGCAAAAAGCGCATTTTGCTCAAGCTAGCAAAAGAGGTTGATCCAGCCTGTTTGCCCACGGTGACTCCTCCAACCAACCAACACTCAGCCAGCCACCGTGGCTGACCTCTCCACAGCTGGCGGCTCAACCTTTCTCATTTATCTTGAATATGAGGTCAGCCACGGTGGCTGGCTGAGTGTTGGTTGGTTGGAGGAGTCACCGTGGGCAAACAGGCTGGATCAACCTCTTTTGCTAGCTTGAGCAAACTGCGCTTTTTACTGATGGAGAAAGCCAGTATGAGCGTTACCTATTCTTTTAAAATAATATACGTAAATAATTAAGTATAAATTAAGTTAGCTCTATTCAGCAAGCAGCATTTGAATTTCATCTTACTAACCAATTAAATTATTGCATATATTAAAATTCTAATATTTTTACTTTTAAAATAACCATTAATAGTTTGCTGATGTGGCTGAGTGGAAGCAGTTAGCTCTAGGTCAGTGCAGATTAGTTGGTGATGCCTAAAGAACCAGAGGGCAAGAAGACCAAGGAGCAGGTTTCCTCCTATGAACACACCCCTCGTTTCATTGTCAGAGGCGGAGAGTGAGCCCTCTCAGACCTGTCTGCTAGACATTAAGCCAAGACACCTGAGGCTCCCGAGTGACGGACAGATTTTCTTTGCTCAAGTAGTATTGTATTTTGGAAAGGAAGGCTAGGTCGCTATCAATAATAACTCAGACTAGAAAGTTGATAATATCTGTAACTTAGGTAGCACCTATGCATTTCCTAATTGCATTAATCTTAAATCTACACTTGCTCAATCATATTTAGCAGGCAGATCAAAATTCAAGGTACTCAAATATGAATATATCAAGTCTATTGGCTTGCTTGACTTAAGAATATTTAGAATACTGCTATCAATAGCAACTATTTTTAAATTAATAAAATTTGGTGCATTTTTTAATAATTCCTATTTAATATCTAAATCTCAATATATTTTATCTAAGAATTTTATTGGTTTTTAAAATTCAGGTAGAAAGAGCTCTATTTTTTAATTTAAATTTGAAAAGAAGAATTAATTGGATATAGATGTAGTTATTTTTGCTTACCAATAATTAGTTTTACTATTTTAAATCAACTAAACGATGCCCTATTGTAAAACTTAAAGCTAGAGTGATTTTCAAATAAAAAAACTATCGTCTTAAATCATTTAACTTTTATCCTATTGTCAAAATTATATCAACAATAAATCTAATTATAAATAAAAATAAATTATCTTAACAAAAAGAAATAAAATTAATTTAAATACTGATTATAAATGTTATTATGTTTTGAGTAAATGTATTTTCTAAAATTTAACTATGGTTGATTATATAATAAAATAGAATAATATTGAATAAGTATGGTTGAACCTGCAAAGCCTTCATTGTACTAAGAAGCATTTGTGAAGCACAATTAAATGTTAAGATGCACATAATGCTAGTTAAAATACAACAAACGATACTAAATTCACAAATGTAAAAAGTAAAACTATCTTAGTTTTAATGTCAAAACAATAAATGACGCTTTCAATTATTAATTTTTTTATTCTCTTACTTAATATTTTTAAATAATTTATTTTTTTTAACGAGAGAAGCAACCAATTATTGTGGACTGCGAGCATGTGATATGCTAGAAATGCTACGAATCAAATTGTTTGAGTGGACAAAATGGAGTTTTCAAATGCAAATTTTAAGACTGCTCAGAGGAAATAGAGATAAGACTAAAGCCACAAGTATTAAAAATACTTCTTAAGTAGATTAGTGATCAGGATGACAACTTAAACTTTTAATTAACTTATTTTATTCAAAATATTTAGTTTCTCCAATCAATTGGAGTTGATTATAGTATTAATAATAAACTAAAATATCCGATAGTATACTTTATTAATTTCAATTTTAAATAAGCTTTTTAAATTGTTATTTGCAATATTAAATTATAAAGAATGAAGAATAAGCAAATTAAAATGATTTACTTCTTGTGGGCTGTAAAAATCATTAGTTTTTGGAGGCTAAATACTTCTGTGCTAAATGTGATTGCTCAGTTTGTGAGGCATGCTAATCGGAATCCCACACCCACTTGAACCCTTCAACCAGTGTTTTGGATAAGAATCTATTTGCTAATTATTATGACTCCATTTGCTCTCTAATCCATAATGAATTTTATAAAATACAATATTCTAAAATATTTCAAATAAAATTATCAGGCATCAAGTAAAATAATACAAATTAAATAAAGAATATAAGCTGTAAAGATATTCCCATTTAATTTTATAATATGGAACAAAATAGTTTTATAAAAAAAAGCTGAGAACAGAATTTAAAGTTGAAGAATAAGAGTTGTAATTATAAACTTTCTCCTGTTCAAAATGTATTCTAATTGCCTCCTACTCCGCCAAGAGGCTTAATAAGATTTATTTAATTAATCAACTGCTTTTAAAATTATTCAAAAGTATATTAATGAAATGCAAGAGCTAAATATACTGAAGCAGCACTTGGAAGATATAAAACAAAGCTAGAGTTTGATTTCTAATGAAGATTTCCACAGTGTTCTGGAAAAGGTGAAAAAAAGATTTAATGATACCGTTTGGAATAAAGATATTCTCAAATTAGAGACTTATCTCAGTAATAATTAGCCTTAAGAACAAACACCAGATTATATAAATCCATAACGGAAGGTTCCAGTTAACAGAGCTAACATTGATAAGTATATTGAGTACTATCAGCATTTTAAGAAGTTATTGGCAAAAATCAAAGGATATTAATTTTAATTATCTTGAACCTATAGTATAGATTTATCATATATTTTCTTTTTTTACTAAATTTATATTCATTTACCAATTAATTTTGGTAAAATAATAGGAAATTGCATTTATACTAAATTCAATGTTTTTATTAAGATATAAAACATAATTTAAGTATAATTTTTTCTATAGTAGATCAAGAAGTTTTGAAGAGTGGTGAATCATTGTTAAAGAGTTAATTTGTGAATTGGGATTAGATATAATTTGAATTGGTCCACTAGGCTTCAGTGAATGGGTTTGATAGAGAGAGCAGTCACTTGAGTGTAATGAATAAAGGAGCTTTTATGATATTTGTGCTATCTGAACATGGATAAGTCTTTGGAGCTTACAACTAAGTAGGATTTAAGCAAGCATTGCGCAACCATTCAAAAATTTAAATTGGTAATGCTGAAAGTATTTTTTATAAATTTTAATTAAATTATATAATCTTTGAAATTTAGATAAAAGGTATGGATCTAACAAAAAGAAGAATTTAAGATAGATTAAAATGGTTTAATAAATTAAAGTAGCATCTTTTCAAATAATATAATATTACAAAATTCGAAAGACCTCTTAAAATAAATATCATTTCAATATTTGAACAATAAAATTAGATAATGAAAAAGTTTGGAATAGAGAAGATTTTGCTTGAAAGGATAAGTGTGACAATCATTTTTTTAATGCTTTATGATGGTTTAAAAAGTATACTTATAGTTTATTTTAATTGGCTATCGGACAAACTACAGATCGATAAGTGAATTAGCGATTTTAATGCCACCAATTTGAGGCTCTTTCAATTATTTTTAACCAAGCCTAAATTTTAATAAAATTATATATTTGAAGATATTTCGATTTCAATTATTTTTTCTCACTACTCAATACAAAACTTATAATTTGGCAATAGTATTATGCGGATAGTAAGGCATTTTTATTTCAGCTAAGCAAAATCACTATTCATCAATAATTTGCATATCGATAAAAAGCATTTTATTATGGAAACGGAGACTGCAACTTTCACTTTGGAAAAGGACATGATATATGCATTTATAATAATTCAGATCAGCGAAACGATAATTATTGTAATCTTGGATTCACTTATTCTCTTCCAAACGAATTCCCGCAAAGAAGCAAAGAAACAAAAGCTTACTTAGCTGGAGGTGAAAGATTCAAAGTTATTGATTTTGAAATTTATACGGTAAAGGAATGAAATTAAGTCTTTATTCATGCAAATGTAAATCAGAAAAATGCTAATTACATTCTATAATTTAATTGGGGAACTTCGTTGTGGCTTTGACAATTAAATCTTATTCATAACTTAAAAGTATACCCCCAGCAACAGTCTCTCTGAGTGCCAGGACTAATCATCTAATAAATTTGCAAAAAACACTTTTTTTTACCTCACAGTTATCTAAGATAGAGGAAGCAGGTATAAAATTCAGAGAATATGAGACAGACGTCAAGGTCACCTTCCTAGAAGACTTTAGATTGCCTGTTTAGGGTTAAAATTTAGCATGATTATAAGTATTAATAAAGAAATTAATTATACACAACTTATTCTTATTTTATTATCATTTCATGAGGATTAATGGATAAATTAAAAATTTGACAACGAAAACTCAAACGCAATGAAAAGATTTCTTACCTGAACCTTTTTAATTAAAGAATTTAATGCCGAATCATTTGAAATACTTCAATTGTATAATAAACTAATTTTTAAACAATCAATCACAATAAAATCACAATATTTTAAATATATTTTATTGAAAAAGAAGGTATTCCTTACCAATTCTGAGAAATAAAAATAAAATTTAGAAGGTAATAAGTCTTATATATTGATAAAAAGCTATTAGATGTATTAAAAGATAAATCTTGTTCGATATTAAAATGGTTGAGCCATCTTAAAACTCTGTATAACAAAAGTCATACATGATGAATAATTAAATACTTAGATGTCCTCAATGCAACTTAAATTTCAAAAACACAAAAAATATTATAACAAATTTTTTTAAATTAATACCCTTTTTTTTTAAAAAATATTAATTATGATTTTGTATTATATGCAGCCAACTTTCTTCTTAAAATCTTATTTAAAGTACTACTATTTCAGTATTTAGTACAATAAGTTGAATCAGCTAGTTTCACGTCGTCATTAGTTTAGAGAATGACTGGTTTAATCTGAATTCAGCTTTAATTTTCTTACATAGGATGGTATATCGTGATTCTTAACTAGTACGATAAGTGCTGGTTTTGAAAAATGATTATTAATTACATTCCTCAAATTTTACTTTACTTTACTTTACAGCTTTAATTATAAGGAAATTAAAAACTTAAATTTTTCACAGAATTGTGAAAAATATTTTCGGCCAAATGACTAAAAATTTGTTTTACTTTAATAAGCACAAATTTCCTCTTTATAGGCTGCTAATTAGCTATCTGGCAAAGATATACTTTTATTTTTTTTAGATATTTTTCTTTAATGGTTTAATTAATAAATTAAAATAGGAAGAGCGGTTTTAAAGTTTATATTTGATTAGTTCTAATCTTAAACTTAATAAATTTAATATTTTAAGTTGACCTTAAAGTAATGCGCAAGAAAGGCACTATTTACAGAGAGTCTCAAAATTGAAGTTCACTATTTTATTACTTTATTTAATCAATTATAAAAGCCGTATATATTTTATTAAATAATTACCTACATTTACTTTTCATCCTTAAAAGGTTTAAAGATTTACTCTTTGATCTTATGAAAAATATATCTTTGATTTTTTTCAATTTTATAGGTGATCTTTGTATAATTTTACATAGAATACTTTGTTAAGTTTAATAAATTGTGAAAAACTCATTCGACATATATTTATACATAACCTTAAGATTCCTTCATAGAAAATAAATATAGTTTTGGAAAATCCTTTGAATTATAGGAATCTCTGCAATATATTTAATAAATGTTTTAAGGCAAATATATGTATTTATAATTTTTAATAAAAAATGTAAAATGATATCAAAATATGATTTAAAACGAGACAAATAGCCTATATTTGTTGAATGTGGACACAATATTTGCTTAAAGTGTTACGAATCTAACTCTAAGGCTGGAAAAATGGAGTTTTCAAATGCAAGATATCTGTCTGCACTAAAGAAGTAGAAATAAGGTAGCAGCCTTAAATTGTGTAAATCCTATTTAATCAGATACCTGATGAGGACGAAAATCTAAACTAATATATTAAATTTGATTTTTACAAAATACAAAACTTCAAATCTATTATTTTGTTGGTATTAAAATGCTATTTTATCATCAGTAAATTGTTGCAGGAGTGAGAGAAAATCTATCTCTATTTTTTGAGATTATATTCAGGCTCTATTAAGACTTTCTAAATAAATAATTTATGACGATAAGAAATATGAATGCAATGTTTTCTGTAAATGAAAATAAATATTATTATTTGCTTCATATTATTTAAGGATCTTAATTTTTAAAATTTAGTTTACTTCAAGTGAGCTGCAAGAATCACTAAGCTCTAGACGCTAAATATTTTTGCAGTTAGTGCGATTGCTGTGTGTGCGAAGTATGCTACTCTGATTCTCATAATCACTTGAATTCCTAAATAGTTTTATTAGATTCTTACTCTATTTTAAAATTTATCACAGTTAAGTACTTCCCTTACAAATTTGAAGAGCTTTGGAAATCATGGGCCGCTTATTTAGTACTTTTTTAATTTAATTCTATAAAATTAATTTTAAATTTAGTGGAGAGTGAATGGAAACGAACAGCTGCATATCAATTTAATTTTCTTAAAATATATTTAGCCAAGATTCATGACCTTGAAGGTGATTCATATTAAGATATTTAGTGATGAGCTAAAAAGGAGAGTTAAGTTTTTTTAAATCTTAAATTTAAAAGATATCAACTAGTATCTATTGACTATTTAAAAAAAGAAAACTTCTCTAAACCTTTTTATTACAAATGTAAATATTTAAAAAAATTTCATATTGGAAAAGTAGACTGCTTTGCTTTTTAATATTTTACCCCAGGTTTTAACCACTCGCAAAAAATTCACCACCTTTTGGGAAAGATTAGAATTATAATTCTTGAATTTTGGATTACAATACTTTTATTTAATTAAATATTTTTTCAACTATGTAATAAGATTCGCCTTTTAAATCTATGAATTTTAAAATGTTTAAAATATTATTTATATGAGACGCATTAAAAATGGATATGATTACTCTATTACTCTGCTGTGAATAAAATCTCGTTTAAATTTTTGGATACTGAAACAGAAATTAAATGTAAATTTTATAAAATAAATAAATAGAATTAGCTATGATCTATGATTCTCAAAAAAGGTTTAAATTTAGACTTCTTACTTTGACACTTCCTTTTCACTCTTATACTGGTTCATTAATTTGAAATAATTTATTCTTTTGGGATAGGTTTAGAATAGAGCTCAATTAGCTTAAATTATTTTTTCATTAAAATGGGTGGTGTTTCACTTCCTTTGCACCTCCACCCACCTTTCTATTTGAAGGTTATATACTCAAAGAAGGAAGCAATATCCACAGAGTTAATAACCCCACTTTTAAAATTGCGTTTATCTTGGCCTTTGATATTTTTATTGTTATCCCCAATCTAATTTCATTAAATTTTTAATTACATTTAAATTTTAGAGCTAAGCAAACTCAAGCAATTTTTTAGCGATGTCCTGAGTTGCTAATTTTTGGTTTCTCATTCAGACTTCCACTCCAATCTATAAAAAGTAAAAGCAAAATTTGGTGAAAATTTATAAGACAAAAGTATTCTTAAGTTAGAGACTTACCTCAGAAATAATCAGCCTCAAGAGGAAGCTCCCTTACCTATATCTAATAGAAAAAATAAAAATAAATTGAAGATTTGGTAGAATAACTCTAGCACAATATTAAGATCCTTCCCCATTTTTATTTTAGATGACCTAGAGTAAGTAGAAATAGTACAGACTCTTAAAATGACGAATATACAAAACATAATATCAGTGACCCAAATTGATTCAAGATTTCATAAAAATCTACTAATTCTTATACTTAATGATTGCCTTTAAATTAATTAAGGCGTCTTTCGGCCAGCCACAAATAATCTAACTCTATTAACAATTTAAAATTACAAATTTCTGAACCATTCTAAGTTCAAAGATTAATTTGGGCATCTATTCATTTATTGAAGAGAAAGCTGACCGGAGAAGTTTCCTTTTGAATAGTTTGTATTAAGTTTATATTTACAACTCTCCTCAACTCTTGAATTCTTTGACGATATGAATCATTAAAGGAAATCACCAGTTAATTGAAGTAACATCGACTAAAATATTTAGCATTATGAAACATTCAAGAGACTATTAAAAAGTAGAAAATTATTCATTCTTATAAAAATATGTTAAATTAAATACAAATATGATTAGCTAAGATATTTTGATATTATACATTTGATTTAATGAAAATTGCAATGCTATTTAAAAAAAAAATTAATAAAAATTAACCCTGATTTATAAATTGTATTCCATCATTAAACGATCTACTTATGTTACTAGATTTAATCTGAAATCGTAATGGAGGATTGCTGATCACCTAATTCGAAATTTAATATTATTGCACTCATGATTGTTCATAGTCTGAAAGAATTAAGATCTCCAAATGCGATCATTGAATTCTGTGTTATTTATCTAATTTACTCATTTCATTTGTGCGAGCTCCTTTCTAGTAAGATTTTATTAGAAGAAATCCTCTTAATTATATCATTTTAATATCGGAAGAATATGATTGGATAAGAGAAATAAATAAAAAGAGATATACAACTTTTCCTCTCTTCAAACTATTCTTCCTCTACCTAATTTTCTTAATCCCTTATTCTTCATCTTAATCATCATCTTCAATATTATTTCTCTTATTGTTATTTTCTGATGTTGCTTTTGCTGTTACTGCTAGAGATATTTGTCCGACAAAAATTAAAAAAAAAGACTTCCCCTGTCGGATTCGAACCTTGGAGTAAAAAATTTAGTAATCTAGGCGTTAAACATCTTGAACATTAAGTCTTAAATCAAAATCTAATATTAATTTTTAAAAAATTTATCATACAGCCGATATTTTGAGATTATAATTATAGGAAAAGGTGAAACTATATAATTAAATCAAATTCTCTTTTATTTCTATCTCACCATCATATCCACGCCAACCACCTATAGGCAAAATTTTCATTAACCATCTCTTACTTCCAATTCTCACCATATTCTCGCTAGTAATTTTAACTATATATTCTCTTTAAATTTTGAGAGAGTAAGTTGTCCAAGAATTAATTATAATGCATTATAGGGCAGATACGAATAAGTGATTCAGGAAATAAATTTCTTAAATTAAAAGTGATTTAAATAAGTGTTTTAGCTGATATTAAGTTCATTAATCTATTATAAAACTATTTTAAAGAAAATGGGTTTTGAGAAAAGTGAACTGTCGCAGCAGCTGTTGCTGAAGAAAAGATAAAGACTTTCTAAATTTGCGGAGATAGTCAAAGCAAATAGAAATATAATTTTTCACTACTATTAACTAAGGTAATGAAAAATTTATTCTGATTTTAATCAAGATCTTTGGGTAATGCATGAAAGAAAACCAAAAAGAAAGTTAAATGAAACTACTCAATGCTAGACTAAAAGAGCTAAACTATAACAAAGACTCAGAATTTAGAATGAAGAAAAGGGGAAAATTATTAGGGACTAAATACTTGGTTTTTTAACAAGAAAAATGAATGTATTTCTAAGATTATTTTCATGATAACGCATTCATATTTGAGCCATAATTCAAATTTTAATTATTATTTGCCCTATATTTCGTTGGTAAAAATCATTTATTTTTCCTCAATTTATTCTCGAAAAAAAGGAATTTTGTATTTTATTTTTAAAATAAAGGTAATATAGTTTAGAGCATTTTACAAATCAAGGTTGAGAGATATTTAATGAGGTTTTAAACTGGGAAGGCAGAGTGGTCCTCATGATCGGCTAGTACTATAATCAGATATGTCTAAATATATTTTGGGCTCGATTCCCACTTATTAAAAGCTAATATAAATTTCATAGTTAACGATTATTCTGATAACTAATAACAAATCATTTCCTCTTTAGGATAGTCATAAACAGAATTTGCAATCATATCCAATGCGAGATCTCAAATAAGATAATTAGCAGATGCTCAGAAATCGGGTCAGACCTATTAAAACTGAAATTATCTAAAGTGGAAAAATGTCAAAAATAATTTAAGATAATCATAGGTGGCCGAGCTTCATTACCGATTGCAATTAAAACTCATAACATTAAATTATTGTTATTGGGTGGAGTGTTATAAATAAATGGATTAATCTCTTTTTAAATAACCTTCTCTTTTCCTTTAAATTCTGGACTATAATTTGAATAGTGGATTAGGAAGTAATGAAGACTGGATTTATTAATTTAGAAAATTAATAAATAAGCAGTCCGCTATTCTCAAACCAGGTGGTCCTAGTACATAGGCTAGAGCTGAGCGAAACGGCCAGGCTGATGATAGTTTTCTTTCTAGGATAAAAATACAAGTCCTCAAATATTAAAAGCATGAGAGGAATGCAGGCTGCTACCAATGGCAACTGAACACCCTGCAAGTGATTCTCCAGACGGATTCAGTGTGACGGAACAATAATATGCCGCCGATTTATAGCTAATCGGTACGAAGGAAACTACTCACGTCACCACCCTTTGCGGCTTGAGTTAATGCATCGAGAGTACGGTGGGTTAAGATGTTGAACCTCCTGACTCGACTGCTTCGTAGAAGCGGCGAGGAGGGCCGGCACAGCTCTAACACCATCAGAATTAGAGACATAGTCCAGAATTTGGGTACTAAATAGGGTGGATCCTCAAGCACCCTCCGTGGTGTTAGCTCGTGACGTCGCAGTTCCCGATAAGCACAATATTATAAACCCTATTAGTAAAATGGATTATTAGCTAATTTCAATCAATTAAATGAAGGCTGGAGAATCTTTGGTAAAGGAAAGGTTTTGTAAATGGAATGATATATCTTTTTCATTGGTTCACTAGGCTTCTGTGAATGGGTTTGATAATGTTAGTAGCCATAATAGTGTTATGGATAAAGGACCTTTTATGGTATATGTGCTATCCGAACATGGATAAGTCTTTGGAGGTTATACCAAAAAAGGATTTAAGTCATCCATGGAAATTAACTATTACTTAAACTATATATTATAATAAATGATAAGATACAAAATGAATTATATAATAATTCATTAATAAAATAGGAATTAATATAGTAGGAATTTTAATTAAAATCGGTGATTGGTTAAATTAATAAACGGAGAGTTGCAACTTCTTTTTAGTTGAAATCGCTGATTCACCCCTGATCTACAGCTTGTTAGATAGAGAATTAAAAATTAATATGAGTTTCTTCTTTAATCATCTCCATAGCTCCTCTTATGACTCGCGAACTCTTCTTCTTCCTTATCGTCATCTTCATCTGAACTTGCGTCGCTTATAACTTTTTACTGAGTGCTCCCACACAAAAATTGCAAAAATAAAAAGTTCTTAAAATTTTATGGTGAATCGAATAGTGTAATTATTATTTAAATCTGACTCACTTCAACTGCCACTGATTTAATCCATTTTAATTTAAAATCTACTTTAATTCTCTTTTTTATTAAATTCTCAATTATAATTAAAGATTTTTTTTCTCTATAGGAATTTTGTGAAATGCTCATTTATTTTTAAGTTACACAAGGAAATAAAGGGCAAATAGAAGTAGAGGAAGAAAGAACTTTCCCAGGTTTAGTACTTTTACTATAAAATAATGTTTCTAAATTGAAATTCAATTCTCACTCAATTCTTCAATATTTCTTCATTTTTTAAAAATTTTTCATTAATTTTTTTAATTAAATATTTTGTAACTCCATTTTACTTTGGGGATTTTAATTTTTACAATACAAAATAATAAAACTGAAGATTTAGGATAAGATATATCTATTAGAAGAATAGGATCCTTTATTAAAGACTAGTTTTAGCATTAAAAAATTGAATAACATCTCTTTAATTAATTTTATAATTTTTTTTTTCAAATTATAACAATAGGGATCTCCTCATAATAGAATTACAATAAAGAGTAGGAAATTAAGGTAATATTAATAAAACTTTTTTTCACAATTGTTTTTCTGTCACTTAGCTGGTGATGATTAATATTTTGTTGATCATGTTTTTATTTATTACAATTTACTAATCTTTTTTATAATTACATTTTCCTTTGCAATGATAGAATTATGATAGAAAGGCCTTTGTATTTTAGTTGAATAAACGAACCCTTCATCTACAAAGTTAAAACAAAGGTGTTTGCTATGGTTATTTTAACGAAGAAGAAAATTTATTCTTTTGGCATGATATTCGCTTAAGAAATAATTCAGACGATCGAAGTGACAATTACTGTTATTTAGGATCTACTTATTCTTTGCCAAATGGTATCACTAAAAATACTGATTAATCAAGAGCTTACTTAGCAGGAAGTTAGTTCTTTAAAGTTATTGATTTTGAAATCTACACTCTCAAACCACTTCCCTGAGCATTTTAATTTCTTCATTTTAATTCTTTCTTCAAATATATATTTTAATTATGGGATGAATATGAATAGATGATTAACAATTGATATTTTAGAAATAAATGAATGAATAGAGTGATAGTTAACGAATTATAATTAGACTATCTAAATAAATAATTTTCTTTTTATAATAGAGAAAATGAAAGACTTGACCATATTTTTGAAAAGGAACACCGCACTATCACAGAGCTTTTAGAATACTTCTTCAAACATCGAATGTAAGTAAACCTTTTTACACTTAATTTTATTATGTCAAAATGAAATAAGTTTAGTCATAATTATACATTATCTTTTACTAATTGAGCATCCAACATTTTACTTATAGATCTAAATTTTAAAATTAAAAAAAATTTATTTTAAGGGTACTATAACCCCTAAAAGAGATTTGCAAACTTTTCCATCACGACACTAAGCAAAAAACTCAGTATAAAAAAAGCTATAAGAAATTTTTAAAAAATTCATAAAAAGAGATAAAAAAGAACAGCTATTTAAGACACGAGAGAAAAATTTAAAAATAGAGCATGGAATGCCAAAAAAATAATTTTAATTTTAAAATGAATTTGAAAAAAAAACTACTAATTCCGTCCGGGCTTTCGTGTTTTTTTTTTATTTTTAAAAAAATTCCAATTTTAATCCCTTTTTAAATTTTTAATCTAGAATTAATAAAAAAATTTTTTTTAAATAATAAAGGGGGCTAAAATTTTTGTAAAATTTTTAAAAACATCCAATCTTAAGAAAAACTCTAATCTAAAAAATTTGTCTTTTAATTTAAAAACCCCCCCCTTTTTGGAAAACCCACCTTCTATGATTCTTTTAAAATTTTTGGCCTTTTAAAATCAATGAGTGTTATAAAAATTTATAATGATAAAAACTTTTTTTAAACTAGAATGAAATTAAATTATTTTAAATTTTTGAATTTAAAAATCCCTTGACTTCATTTTTTTTCTTTTCTTAATAAATTTTTTTTTAAAAAAATTTTTTTTAAATTATGATATGATTATAAATTTATATTAATACTAATATTTATTTAAGATTTAAAATAAATAGCAAAAGATGATGTATCATATTTTAAATATCTAATACGATTGCTGGTCTTAAAATAATTAGTCCCAAGCACACAATTGCAACACACGGCTAATTTAAAATAACTCTCAACTATTCGCTTAAGAGCTTACTGGATGACTGAAGAGTAGTATATATTTAAATTGTAAATCCTCCTTTTCGCCTCACAGTGAACTTCAACGCCCCAACGCTGCCTTGGGGAGGACAATTAGTGAGAGCAGTTTTCATCAAGTGACTCCCGCGATATTCTCATTGATTATATCTTTATAAATCTAGGAGCCGAAGTAAAGTGTTTTTTGGGCGAGTGAGTATTCTGATCGTTAATTACATAGGTGTGGAGAGGAAACTAAGAGAGGCTTCCTTTAGTAGTTAATAATAATTAAACTATGAAATTTCATTCTCTATTTTTTTAAATCTTCTTCATTCAATATGATTTTTCAAATAAATATAAATTTAACTGCTTAAAGTGCTTCAATTAACAATTACTTAATATGAGCTTACAAAATAAATCTTAGCAGATGATTTTATAGTCTTCTCTAAAATTTTCTTTTAAATATGGAGAATAACTGAATTATATATAAATATAATTGGCATTTGATAATAAATATTTTTATTTTTTACAATTGCATTATAGTTTAGTTTAATATTTTAAATAATAATTCTTAAGTATTTTTAATTAATTATTTATGAGAAATCATTAAGCTGAGTAATTAAATATTCTCATTGAATCAAACTTAAAATAATTATTTTTAAAGATTCATTCAAATATATATCTAGTAATTTCGAAAATTTGATAGAGTATTTATTTAAAAATTAAATTAATAAACCTCAATTATTTAAAAGCTAGAATTTATAGCTTTGAATTTATTTTAAAAAGAAAATATGACTTGCTCTTAATGTGAAGATATAATAAACATTTATTTAAATACTGAATTAAAACATTGCTTTGAAATATGCTTATTTTTAATAAAAAAGTTTTGGAAAATTAATTATCTTAATAAATTAAGTGGATTAAAATTATTAAATAAATGAATTCGTTTAGACAATGCAAATAAAAGATAATTTAATTAATGTCAATTGAGTTTTATTTTATATAATTTACTTTGATCTTCAACGGGGAAATTAAGGAGTTACCATCTAAGGGTATAAATGGAACTCACATGCAACTGGGATAACCATATCTGGGGACATGAGTCAACCCATGACATCACTAGTGCTGTAACACCTCCATTAGGATGGAGGAATCCGAGGGTTTCAATCCGGGCTTGCGGCCATTCTGAGTTTCTGGGCAAATATAAGCCAAAAATCTCTGTTGTAGCTGGTTAGTCATAGAAGCGGAAAAAAATAGATCTGGATATTTATTTAAAATTATTTATACAAGTTTTTTATTTAATTTTAGGTTATTCCACATATTTAGAGGTTAAAATTATGAAGTAATGATATATACTAATATATTTTTCAAATGATTTACTTTGATGGTCTCAATAAAATATAGAAACAAAATGAATTCATGTTTCATTCATTCACATATACGGAATAAAGTTAATAAAAATTCAATTCAAGTTGCATAAAAAATTCCATTTCTAAAAAGTTTGTCCAAATTTGAAGGTTCACACTAACTCTATATTCTTTATTATTGCAAATTAATGGAGTTCTGATTGGAATAATTAATTATAGTTAATAATCGGAATAGCTTGTGCTTTGAGTAGCAATTACTTATAAAAGTTTATTAGATGCGTTTTTACTTTTTTAAAATGGAATTGAAATTTATTGTTTAAATAATCTTATTAACTTTTATATTAGAGAAATAAATATACTTTGCGAATACTTAATTACTAATCAACTCTGAGATTAATTAAATTTGGGAGTAAATAAGGCTACTATTGATCAATAGTTAAGATATAAAGTCTCCGAATCCTAAACTTATTAAAAGTTAAAACTACTTCCATATTAATATGGTTGAGCCCTCAAACAGCTCTGCATTGCAATAGGCTTATATTTTGAATAGCCAAATTCTCAGTTGTTCTTAATGCAAATTGAAATATAACAAACGATAATAATTTAATTAATTTGATTTAAAATAAAATGGAGACAGCTTACTTCCTTAATAAAACTTTCATAAAATATAATTTTAGCGAACTCTGTATCAGAAGTATAGCTAAAAGTTTTTTTAATCAGCCTCTAGGAAATTATTGCATTTACGTGGCTCTAATCTTTATCTTTGTGGCCAATTATAGGTCAAATACGTATTGGTGATTGCGAACATATATGCAAATCTATGTACTCTCAAAGCTATATTTATAACTTATTAGTTTTTGGGTGCCTTAGTCTTAGACTTATTTCCCTTCTTATGAGATATTTGGGTTATTTAATTTCTTTCAGAAGTATTAGTCCACTTTATTTTATGGTACAAATACTTTTGCATTACACTAAAGTTTATCATAAGCAAAGCATATAATGTCTTACACTTGTAGAAACTGGAGGAGGACTCTCATTTGACTCTTTCAATGCACTTTAATCCAAGAAGTAGCTCATTTCAATGTTTTTTGTAATGCATCGAGGAGTTCAAACTGATCCTCTTGCTCCTCTATAAAACCAGATTTATAAGTATAAGCCACGGTTAGCTTATGTAATTAAGAGCTAAACCCAAAAAATGTATTTAAAATAAGATAAAAAGCAAAGTGGTTTACTTACCTACTTGTTGTTTTATACTATTGAAGAGTAGCTTTAGTGATGGGAGTAATGTTTGAGAATTTTCCACTCTGCCATTCTGAAATTTTTAATTAGTAATTGAAATGTTTTAAATATCATTACTAAATAAATTATCGTTGACTTTTAATTCATATGTTTCAAAAAATGTTTATTTAAGTTCGTAATCGCCAATTTGTATTTGACCTATAATGCCTATTTTTTTAATTATATTAGATAATTTTTTCGTGAAAAAAAATTATTAGTTTTATCTTCTAGAAGAGGCTAAAATAGTTCTTTTACTTGCCATTAATTGAGCTGATTACTATGAAAGATAATATTTTATCCCTTCTATAATTTTTGTGGAAATTAAAAGAATATTTAATAGTTTAAATCAATAAGTATGTCGAGATTTTTTTAAAAAAGAAATTTAAAATTTAATTATCCTTTCTAATTTATTGTACTCATATTTTCCCTTCAGAAACAATCAATTTTAATTTATTGTTTTGTTTTAATAAGTAATAAAATGAACTTGCAGAGCTTAGATGATTTGATACAATTTGAGATTCAGCTTTTTCTAGTTAGAATAGAAAATAATTGCTGAAGGTAATTTATTTATTAAAGGATACAATCCGAATCTATTTTGGTAGAAACTATCAGATAAAATTATAGGTTGGATTATTTTGCTTTAATCTGCAAATTAATCTCACCAGAGAGTCTTCAAAAAATCTTATCTTAAATTACTATTTGCGATAATGTAATAATTTATTACTGAAATGGAATGTATAGTTTCCTTGTAAAATCAATTGCTTCTTTAGTTAAAACTAAGAATATATATTTTGAAACTTTTATGCAGGAATTCTTATCTCATTTTCATAAATGATAAGATGTTGAATGACTGTGAAATAGATGATAATGATAAAAAAAAAATCTCCCTACAATAGAAGATGATAGAGATGGAATTTAATTAAATTTTAATTGATTATGAACAATCTTAACATGGAGAGGGTATGAATCTACCATTTAAAATGGAAAAGGTTTAAATTATCTATTTATTATTTTATCAAATTTCCAATTTTAAGTTAATTCTCAACTTAATGTTTTTATAGCGGATAAAAAAAGAGAATCAAATTAATAATAAAAATAAAAACAGTAGAAGATTTAGAATGGCTTTAGCAAAAAATATTATCATTTGATTAATTAATTAACTAAAAGTAATTTTTATATCTTGACTCCTTAAAAATCTTATGAAATAGTGACATGGGGGATGAGTTTTATTTCTTGGTTATTTTGTTTGTTAAAATAAGTAGATCATATGTCATGGGACCACATTTTAAAATTCATTGACCTATTGAGTAAATTTATTGACACTACTTCTCTCGCAACTTAATGGCAAACATTTTAAAACTTTTTTGTTTATTTACTACTTTGATTGTTTACAAAGAACTAATTAATTTTTAATTTTGTATTTTATAATAAAAATTAAATATTATTTAATCAAATTATTTTAATTAAACGAGAGCGACAGCCGATATTTGTTGAATGTGAGCACTCTATTTGTTTGAGATGCTATTAAACTAACTCATAGACGGGGTAAAATGGAGTCTTCAAATGCAAGATACAAGGATGCAATGAAGATATAGAGATAAGAAACAGACCTCAAGTCTAAAAGATGATTCTGAGATAAATAAATGACGAAGATGATAGTCTAAACTATTTTAGTAAATTTGCTTTCTTTTCTCAAATTTAAATTGTCTTCATAATTTAAAATACAATTATTTGCTTGCAGTAAAGATAAGACCTTCTAATTTTTTCTCAGAGAAAATATTTATAAATAACCACAATATAGATGAACTAAAGGTCATCTATATTACCTGGATAACGGCCATATATCTCAAATATGGATAAGTCATATTAGAGGAAATTATTTTAAATTATTTAATAATTATAACAGGAATAAAATAAATGCAATTCGAGGGAAAAATTAAAATAAAGTTTACTTCTTGTTAGTTGCAAAAATCATCAATCTGTTGAATCTAAATACTACTGTCCTATTTGCGAATCAAAACCCCAAAACCCCATAATATGATAAGAAAGTGAAAATAAGTTGTGTATAATTAATTTCTTTATTAATACTTATAATCATGCTAAATTTTAACCCTAAACAGGCAATCTAAAGTCTTC
>JAJKFJ010022789.1:0-34459 GCA_027382625.1 Tetmemena sp. SeJ-2015
CTTTTAAAGATATAATTTGAAATTAAACATAGTGTTATAATTAAAAGATATATTAGAGCTACACTTAAACAATTTGACTGTTTCTTATCCTTTAAATTTGTTCTAGTTGGATCTGATTAGACCTCAATTACTCAAAATAGACAGTCTAAATTCAAACCCTATCTTAAACATAAGCCTTCTCAGTTTTACTTTATCATAATCTGCAATATCAAAACCTTATTCAGACTTATGCAAGTCTATTTAATTTCAAGAAGAAGTGAGTTTTCTTTTTGAAATAAATAAGCATAGATTTATTTTAAAAGGGAATACCTTCTAAAATAATTTTCTCCATCTTTAGGACTTTTTAAAAAAAACTAAACCTTAAATTGTTTTTTACTAGTTCAACCAAAAACTTCTTTTTTTTAAAAATGTAATAAAATATTAAAGGGAGTAAAGGGTGATAATGTTTTTGTTTGGTTTTGGGGAGAACCATAGGGAAAAAAAAATTTTTTTTAAAACTAATTTTGGGGGGGGGTTTTGATAAGGGAATTAATTAAAAATCAGGTTTCTTGATTTTTAAGTAACTTATTATCAAAATTTTTAAAAAACCTTAAACCCTTATTTAAATTAAAATGTTACTTTTAAAAAAAAAATTTTTATTTATTTATTTTTAGGGAAAATTTTTTTTCTATTAAACTTTTAAAAATTAAAAAATCCTTTTTATTAAAAGTTTTAAAATATTTTAAAATTTAAATGATTTGTCTTATTATTTATAATATTTAAAGTATTTTGTAAAAAATTTATCTTATTATATGGCCTTTGTGCATAAATATTTGTCTTTATGTAATATTTTTTAAAAAAATCCCCTTTTAAAAAAAAATTAGGTTTTTTTTTTAAAATAAAAGCTTTTATTAAAATTTTAGATACTTTAAAAGAAAAATTTTCAAAAATCCTTTTAATTTAAATTTTAAAATAGTTTTTTTATTTTAAAAGTATTTTTTTTTTTCTTAAAAAGAATGGTTTTGCAAAAGAAATTTTAAAACTTTTAATAAAAAATTTTCAATTTTTAAACATATAAATTTTAATTTTAAAAGAATTCAAAAAATTTTATTTAAAATTTAAAAACTAATTTTAAATAATAATTTATATATAAGTATAAATTTCATAATTTATGCGGGCAGGAGTAATTTTGATATTTAACTTTAGAATATTACAATCAACGAACAAAAATCTGACTTTGAAGTTGGACTTATACACTCCCAGGACATATTTAATAAATGCGTAATTATTTACTAAAAATTTCCAATATTTAAATAAATTTCCTGCAATTAATTCCTAATTTAATAAAAGAGAAAATAGAATGAAAGGAGTTATTTTGCAGAATGCTTGATAAATTATTTTTTTATTTAAATATAGACAGTTCTCTAGCTAGAAATATAGACATATCTGGTATTTCATTATTTAAGCAAGAGTACATTTCAACTATACTCAATATTGGCGTGATTGAAACTCTCAAAATTGAAGGGGTTTTCATTTTACCATTAAATGGAATGAAATCAAGAAGAATCTACGAATAAGATACTGGGCTCTTTAACATCTCAAACTTCTAAAATTTCACAATCCAAAATATCTCACTTACTTGTACCCCAGGCAATAAGAGCTTTCAAACTTTAGTATAAAATTCATTTACAAATCAGTAATTATTCAATCCTTTTATATCAATAAATAAGTGACATTTTAAATGATATCCATTGATTTTTGCTTCAGGTTCAGTAACTTCTTTTGCATATTCTTAAAACTTCTGCCCTGAAAGCTCTCTAGATTTATCAGGATGTGTTAGTTCTTAAGTCTTGATAAAGAATATCTAATTACGAAATTGCTATAACTTTTAAAATGGAGTGGTACTCTAATGCCACAACTGTCAGAATGTTACTATTCAGAATTCTTCATTCATTAGCATGACTAAATCCAAGGATTATAACTTTGATGTTGCAGGCTTTTTCTGGATGGATGAAAGAACAAGAATAGTTTAAATCAATAACTTGACATTTTAAGACATAGTCACTGAGGGTAACATGCTCATGCAGATAAGACAGATGAATGGATCAATTAATATTTCAAATTGTAATTTCTAAAATATTCATTCTTATGAGAAAGAAGGAGGCTTGATTTCTTCAATTTACGATACTAAAGTTTTTGAAGAAATAGAGTTTTATTATATCGGGCGAGACTTTGTTCACAATCTTACTATAGATATCAGTAATTCAAGTTTCATAGGAATAAGTTTAAATATAATAAATCCAATAATTTTTATATTGGGTTTGATTTACGAAATTTTAGATTATAAAATTTTTGTATATCAAAGTATTATTTACATGGACTTGTTTCAAATTCATATAGTTTTTTATTTTAATTGGCATAAATAAATTTTCTGATTTTTTATTGTGAATGATTAGATTTATCTTTCTAACACTTGTTCCTAAATTTTGAAAGATCTACAAATATAAAATTCTAGTTTTATAACTTATAAAAAAAAATTTTATTTTTAAGTTTTATTTTTTGGACTTAATTGATTTTAAATTAAAAAAATAAATGTCTTATTAAAATTCATAACTAGTGTTTTTAGAAAAATTTTATTTCAAGATTTTTAAAATAGAGTTCAAGCAAAAATGCAGCAATATAGTAGGAATTTTAATTAAAATCGGGGATTGGTTAAAATAATAAATGGAGAGTTGCAACTTTGTGTCAGTTGAAATCAAAGATTCACCCCCTGATTGAGTTTTGATTTGCTCTTAAAAAATTTTAAAAAGGTTTCTTCTTTTATTATCTTTCACCCCCGCATGAGAATGATGCGCACTTTCTAAAACCTTATTTAAATTCTCAAAAATTTTTTCCTTTAACTCTTCTGACCTCCACACAAAAGTTGCAAGGATAAAAGTTTTAAAATTTATGCTGAATCAATGGTTTTATTATTAAATTTGACACCCCCCCCACTCATTTATTCCATTTTAATTTCATATCTAATTTAATTCTCTTTTTTATTAAATTATCAGCTATAATGTAAATGAAGCCAAAGGCTATTCGGACTTTGTATTTCAGAGATAGCTATTTTGAAAGAGTCACCACTGAGCAGGCGGGAGCTATTCTTAAAGTTGAAGGATAAACCTACTACATGAATTAAACCTAAAACGAGTTATCTTTAATATAAAAATAAGAAATGAAAAAATTAATGCTGATTATAAATTGATCAATATAAGATAATTCATAAAAATTATTAGTTTATCTTTAAAATCTGACTGTAAAATAAAGCTATGCAGAGAGAGGAGCTATTTTCCATCTTGGAATTATTTATGATGTTTTTGAGATTTCAAATTTGTAAGTTGAATGCTTAAAAAAATAAGAAACTTTAATTTATTTAGAAAATGTATTAGGACTATAATTTTTGTTCTCTATTTGAGGAATTAAAACGCAAAAAGGGTTTTTATGGGATGAGTAAAATTATCTAAAATATATATCTTAAATCATTAGAGAGAGTTTATTTTCAGGAAGATAATTCAAAATAAAATTATTATAATTTAAAAATGCTTGAGGCCTGATGATTCTCTACTTATTTAATAAATATATTTATATTTAATAAAAAATTAAATAATTGAGATGATATCTAATTATGTATTAGTATGAAACAAAAATATGAAATTTCATTTGTTGAAAAGCCAAGTATATTTATATTATAAATTTGATTATTGATCCCTAATAGAACAAGATGAAGTTTAGCGTGTATCTTATTATTTAAATAATCAAGGTTCGGTGATAGAGTTTGGACTCAAAGCAAAGAAAATGGATTACTATGATTATGAAGATCCATATTAAAAATATTAACTCAAGTTATGTATTAGACTGTTTTTCCCTATGCCTAAATAAATTAATATTATTTGAGCAATACGATGTAAATGATATGATGATAGTTCGATCAAGTTTCAATAATTGCGTGTCTTTTGACAGAGGAGCAGCAATTAAAATTCTGGAGGCAAGGAAGAAAATTTACATTCAAGATTCTATCTTTATCAACAATTCTGCAGCAAATTCAATTAATTATATATATAACTTTATAAACAACTATAAATTAAAATGAATACTGAGTAAAATAGAGCTTTATTTTTTGTGTTTTTATTTAATCTCTTTCTTCAAGTTATGGTTAAATGAAGGAATAAGGCATTAAGTGGGGGGGGTTATAATTTTGAAAAAAATCGTTTTTTAAAATTTGATAGAGAATTTTATATAAAATAGAAATATATCATATTTTTTTCGAAGTTATTATAGCTGAGAATTTAATAAAAAAGAGAATTAAATTAGATATTAAATTAAAATGGAATAAATCCGTGACATTTGAAGTGTCTTCAATTTAAATAATTATTATACCATTAGATTCAGCTTAAAATTCTAAGTACTTTTTATCCTTCCAACTTTTGTGTAGGGGCGCTCAGTCAAGAGTTATAAGCGACACAAGTTTAAGAGAAGAAGATGATGAAGATGATGAGGAGTGCGTGAATCATATCTCGCTCCTGAGAGGTGCTGTGAAGATGGTTAAAGATGAAACTCATATTAATTTTTGATTCTCTATCGAACAAGCTGCAGATCAGGAGCTGAATCTGCGATTTCAACTTACACGAAGTTGCAACTCTCCATTTATTATTTTAATAAATCACCGATTTTAATTAAAATTCCAGCTATATAAAATAAAACTGCTATGTTTTGTACACTAAAATTAAATATAATGAGCAGCAATCGGCGGAGCTATCTCATCTTACTTTTCAGATACTATTATTTCTAATTGTGTATTCATAAACAATACAGCCCTCATTTAATAAATAATCGAGAAATTTAATTATAGATTCAAATTTAAAAAATGCTAATGAAATTGGTGGTGCAATAGGAGCAATGAATCCTATAGCTCAAGTTTATATAGATACTTGTGAAGCATACGATAATTGAGCTATATTATAAGGGGGATTCTTGGCTGTTGTAAATTATTTGGATGTCGATTACCCTTATTTATAAATTATAAATTTTTATATAAGTTATATTTTATACTTAATTAAAAATTAATGAACGAAATAATTGTGAAGTAAAAATAGATGAACAATTTTATTAATTTATATAAAGTATGGTTTATTTAAAAATTTCAGGGATGTGTTTTCGTATGACCCTGATGCCACCATTTCAGATACTTACATATCTATATTTTAAATTAAGAAAAAATATTAATATTGATTAAAAATAAGCGTGGTTAAGATTGTTGCAAGTAAATTTAAATTAAAAAACAAAAATTTATAAAATAAATAAATCAATTTAATCTTTAAGTAATTTTTCCTAATATGATCTTATAAACCATTTTGCTAGAACCATCTTGTTTCTTAAATTAATTATCATTGAGAATTAACAATTGTAATATAGGTAAGAATTTAATACATAATAAAGGGTAATGGTTCTTAAAATACAACTGATTTCAATTACAAGCCTGATTAGAAATGGTTTGGATAATTATTTAATTAATTAGAATAATGGATAACGCAGCATTCAAGTCGGCATAATTATTTGTGCTCCTGAACATTACTAATGATCAGACCTAACAACATATTTGGGAGAAAATAACAAAAATCAATAGACATTCGATTGCTCATTGGTCCTTCTAAAATAAGCTAATAATTTTAGCCAATCAGAAAAATGGCTTTCACATTTCTCGCGATAATGCAATAACTAGATCTATCATGCAGTTTTAGTTTCTATCTGTACTATCTATACTCTAATCTTTAAAATAAGTCACTCACAATAACTTTCGCACTCTATGTTTCATTTGAATTCCACCCTGTATTAGAGAAATTTGCAATCTTTTCAGTTGTATTTTAAGAACCATTACCCTTTATTCTGTATTAAATTCTTACCTATAATTGATATTTTAATAGAGGATTTATAATTCATAATGAATTCATGAAATTATTTAATAATAATCCTATTAATTGTTTATCCTTAGTTGCAAAATATAATATAATTGGCTTTAAAATTCTTAAAATATTTATATCTGGCAGCTAGGCAAAATAATTTAATTTAGCATTTAAAAAGAAATAAACTAGTAATACAATTTAATAATAGAAGTATATTTAAAAAGATAAAAATGCTAAAAGATATTTATATCTAATTTAAATGGATAATACGATCTTATCCTTTTAAATTTTTATGTTTTATAAGGATAATATAAATAAAATAAGATGCTATATTTAATATATATTATAAACAGATATCATAAAAAGAAGCAAATCTTGCAAAAATATGTTATAAAAAATAAAATTTTAGATAATGAAGAATAAGATTAAATAAGCATTAAATTTTTCAAATAGAGACAATAAATATAACAATGTATAATTCTTTAATAAGTTTGCAATGTATGGAGGAGCCGTATATATGTCAAACTGGAATTTCAAATTTCTATCTGTATCTACTACTTATTTCAACAATACAGCTTTTAAATTTGGAGGAGTATTCTATCATTTTTATAGTAGAGTTTAAAAATACAAATTTTTTAAGAATCGACATGCTTCATTCTATTTTTTAATTCTAATTATCGACAAATCCTCAAAATGAAAAAAATGAATCTAAGAAATATTTAGAGCATTTAAATTTTTATTTTTAAAATAAATTAAATTGGAGTTTATTTTAAATAAAAAAATATTAAATTAAGAGTTTTTAGCTTCTATTATTCCTAGTTTATACAAAACTTTGCAACATATGGATCTTTAATTTTCAGTTTCGAATAGATTAATTAAAATATAGTATAGCTTAAAAATAATATTTTACTAATTTTCTCATAGAAAATATTTTTTAGTAAATTATTATATACTTTTACTTGATTTATCTGATTGTTTTAAATAAATTATTTATCTTAAAGATAATGCCCATAATTTTAATTTATGTCTCATTACATTATAAATAATGAATATAGCAAATATATCTCATAACTTATATGTATTTTTGATTATTATGTATACCGTGCCGATACTCTTTATTTTAATTTATTTATGAGATCCTTATTTTCTTGAATGATTATTAATACACATTCTTGGATTAAAATTAGGTTATCATTTAATAAATTGATAAAATAAATATTAAATTAGGGGGTAAATATATAAGATAGAAGGGTATGTTGGATAATCTTATAATTTAGAAGATAATACTATAGACTGCAACAATTATTATAATTATTAATCATCATATAAAATATAAAGTTTATCATTTTAAATCATTAGCTCAATCTTTAAATTATCATAATCTTATTATTTAATTAAAATAAATGATTACTTTATCTAAGTCAAGAGGAATAAATTAAAACGTAAGTATAAAAAGCTTTAGAGAAACTAATCGTCTCATTTTCAAATTAAAAATTATATGACAAAGAATATTTTAAAGGAAGAATATTCATTTTTATAGAACATTTAATTCATTTTTTATTTAATTCATTTTTTTTAAGTCTAAATAAATATCAATTTATAACAAAATATATTATGAAATGTTTTTATTTTGAGAGTGTCTACTTTATTTATAAATAAGGCAAATTAATTTATAATATAAACGCTTTAATTTTGACAATTAAAATACCTCTACTCTAGTTTATTTTTACGGTGGGCTCTCTTATAATCATTTATTAATTAGCCAGAAATATGCTAACGTTCAAAATTGCGAAATAAACTCAGGCCTAAGTGTTTAAAGATATTTATAATAATTTTGAGAAAATATTTTAGATGATAATTTTGTCTATAAATCTCTAGGGAATATATAATTAGAGAGGCAACAATTTGATATTTAAATTGATATTCGAATTATTTTAAACATTCTAAAAAATCTTTCTTCATTTTTAAAGAAATTTAAAATGAAAACTCTACTATTATAACGAAAAGATTTTTTCTTTATTCTGTTAAAATTTAAAAAAATCCAATTAATTTTCCTTTTCAAGTTTAGTTTTAGGTTTTAGATAAATAAAATTCAAATTTTATCAAATGATTAAATAAAATCTCTTTTTATCCTTATACTATAATTTTGCCTGATTATTTCTTTAATTTAATTTGCAGGATTTTAATGAAAGAAAAAATAAAATAGAATATTTATCAAAACATAAGTTAAAACATTAGTAAAGTTTAAACAAATGGATATAAATAAATATCAAAATAAAAATTAATTTATTATAAATATTTTTATTCTATATGTCATAAACCGAGCAGAATTTTGGGATTATGGCTCGAATACGAATGGTTGATCGGGGTTAAGAGATATTTAATCAAGTTTTAAATTAGGAAGGTAGAGTGGTCCTCATTATCACCTGGTTCTGTAATCGGATTTGCTTAAATATATTCCGGAATCCCACTTATTAAAAACTTATTTAAATTTCATAATTAACGATTATTCTGATAACTAATAGCAAATCACTTCCTCCTGAGGATAATTAAGAATAGCATTTGCGAGCATATCAATTGTGATATCTCAAATAAGAAAATTATCAGATGCTCAGAAATCAGACCTACTACGACTGAAATCCTCTCAAGTGAAAAAATGTCCAAAACAATTGTAGATAATCATAAATTACAGAGCTCCATTACAGATTGCAATTAAAAATTATAGCATTAAATTATCGTTACTTGGTGGAGTATAATAATTTAAAAATTGGGTTCTTTTATTAATCTCTTTTTTTTTAACAACCTTCGATCATGTATTTGTATTCGAGCCATATTGAAATAATTATTTTAATAATCAATAGTTTAATTCGAAATATAAATATAATTTTTGGGATTAAATTAATCATATTTTTTATCTCTGCTTTTTAAATATATTTGCAATTATCTCCATATATTTTTCTAACCTTTAAAATAATTTTTCGCATCAAAGCTAATCTCTTAAATGGCTAGATTAAGACTGGCTAAAAAATGAAAATTAGGTGAACAATGAATCTATTTTTTTAAATATGGAAATATATTTAATAGTCTAGCACATATAGAAATAATAGAGCAATAAAAGGAGGCATTTTCTTAATAACAAAGAGTGAGACCAAGATATAGAGTTCTTAATTTTTAAAACCTTAAAAATAAATTCTAAAGGTTAAAAATTATTTAGTAATTAAGGAATCATTTATTAAGTACATACTTTGTTTGAATACTTATTATCTTTAAAAGGTTTCTCTGGATAGAAAATATTATAAGTGAAAAAAAATTAATATAATATCAACAATTTATTTCTAAAAATTCTTAGTTATATTTATCTCTTGCTTTAATTAATGATTGATAATTTTATTATTCTTAGGCTATTTTGTGGCAAAAATTATTCTATACTCATTATATTTATTTTCTTAAGCTTGTCCTTTATCAGCTGTCATTTTCAAGAATATCTTGACTTCTCCAAAAAAAGAAAATTTAAGTATAACAGTTTCTCCTTCAATATTATTATTCCTGAGCAACTTTTTTATATCATAAAAGCGTTAAAATAACATACACCTTCCATGCCTAGGTTTATAAGATTTTATAATGAAATATCTTTCTTTTTGTGTCTTAGTGACTAGCTGACTTAATGCAGAGCTAAATATTTAAGAATTTCAAATTTAAAAGCCAATGCCCATTCTTCAGTTCTTATTGAGATATGAAGAGAAGATCAGAAGTTGAGGATATGTGAGAATTACAAAAATTGAAGCTGCAAGAGATTATCTGATATAGAGGAGAATCTACAAGTTCAAGAAATTTTTGCTCCGGCACAAGTTAGTTTTTGAATCTGCTTCAAGCATCAAATGATTTGTGTACTCTTCTCCTAACTTGAAAGAATGTCAGATTGTCCTTCTGAACTCCCCTATCTTTAAGGAAGGCCTCTCTATCTAAGGAAATTTAATACTTGCTGAAATATTTAGAAGTCCTGGAGCTGAAGAGTTAACTGCTAAGGATTTATAATCTCTTTATTCTTATGGAATCTCAGATCTCTATTTTTCTATAAAATGAAACCACAAATATTTTTTTAGAATTAAGTAGCAAAATTGCAGTTTCTTAGAGAAAATATTTCTCTTTCTTATTAAATCTTCACCTCTATAATGTGAGTATAGATAAGTATAATCTATGACTTTAATACATTATCTAAAATAAATTTATGCTTCTTTGAAATATTTTAGATTCTTAATTTTATAACAACTCTGCAGTTAATGGTGGTGTTTTAGTATCAGAGGATAATTCAATTTTGAAAGTATAGTAAAAAATAATGGGAGTTAATTTTGTCATTTAATTCCTGAATTTCTTGAATATATTTAAATAGAAAATTTTTATTAGAAGCTATTTATGAATATTTGATTGCTACTTTGAAGGAAACCACGCAGAATAGAGAGGAGGAGTATTTTATCTTTAATAAACAAGTCTCTTCCTTTAAAATAGCTAACTTATTGGAAACTACGCAGATGAGGCCTCTACTTTGTTTGTTCAATATAATACAATTACACAGTTAATTAATGGCTGTACCTTCACCTTAAATAGGTCTAAATCAATATAATTATCATATAAGAGATCGAAACTATAATTATTATAAAATTTTTATTTCCAAATTTTATTGTAAGGAATGAATCAAAATATTTATTTTTAATGAAAAAGGAAATATTAAACAGCAAAATTAAAATTCTTTTTCCAAAAAATCTCATATTTATGTAAACATTTTACAACGGCTTATAGATTTGATAATTAAATAATTACCTAAATAATTACTGAATTAATTAGGTTGAATAAAATGCTTTTAAATTGAAACTATTTTTTAAAATGATTTTTCAAGTTATATTTCTTCAAGTTAGTATTTTAATGATAATATATAAATAAAGTTTTTTGTTTTAATAAGTCTCGAAAAAGTTTGATGACTTTTGTCGAAGCAGGTACATTTTATATAGGTTTCATTAGAGTTTTGGACAATTATTCAGAAGAAGTATCAGATGGGATTATTCTGGTTTCCTCTGGAATAGATATTGTTGGAGGTTATTTTGAGCAATCATCGCAATAGGAGGGATTTTAAAGGAGCAATAAAAAGGGAGGATTCATCACTGCTCTATTTTCCGCACATCTCTATATGAATAATTAATATAAAATTATTATACTATATATTTATAAATTAATGGAGTTATATTAATTTTGATCTTAAGAGATAATCTCTTTGTTTTTATTTAGAGAAATCTAGTAACTAATAAATTTTAATTCAATATAGAAGTTCATATTTATGGTAATTAAAATACCTTTAATTCATTAAAAAAGCATTAATAGGTAATAATGAGAAGCCGTATCTATTATATGAATGGAAAATTCATAAAATTTTTATTTAAATGATATATAAATTTGTTAATAAATATGTAATCGCTTATATCATTTAAATTTTAAACTTAAAGTTTACTTTCTTATATTGTTTTAATCCAATTTGACTTATTTTAATTATTATAGGATATTATATAAAGTTATGTAGCTATATGGAATCGCCTACTTTCATAAATGGTAATGCAAATAAGGGAGGAGCAATTTATCTTGGAAGTAATTGTGACATTTACTTAGAAGCACCATATTTTGCTAATATGAAATGGGATTTTAACGAAATATATTTCATAGATTAATTTTTAAGGGTATTCATTATATTGCAAGCTTAAATTTTTATTTGATAATAATTCAACTTTATTTTTAACAGAAAGAAAAAAACACTTTTTAATCTTATTTTAATTAATAACAGAGCATCTTTATATGGAGGAGCAATTTACTCAATTTCTCATAAACAATTCAAGGGTGGAAGAAAAACAATTAAAATAATTTAAAATGCTGAATAACATAAAATAAATATAGATTTTTACAAAATCATTCAATGTAATGCCAAAATTTTAAACTTAATTTATAATATATATTTCAAATCCAGAATTAAACTTAAATAAATTAATTGTCCTTATATTCCTAAGGTAAAATTTAATTTTTAAATTTAAAAATGAGAATACTTAATTGACGGGTCTTTCTAATAATTGAGTATACACATTTTTAGATTTAAATAAGTTAATGCTTTTAAATGAGTATAAAACGCAAGAGATGTAAATTTTGTAAAAATATTTTCTATAATTAAAGGGGAATTTTATTAAAAAAGAGTTAAAATTTGATGTTTATTTCATAGATAAGTTTTTTTTCAGTTGATAAATTGAGTAATTATAATATGACCTAAATTTATTAGTGTAGAGGCTGTATTTGAAAATAACTAAGCAGGCATTTATGGGGATGATGTGTATCTTTTATCATCCCAAAATGTTGCCAAATTCACAACCACCTCAATTTAAAATTCAGTAGGTTCTCAGTCTATCTCTATTGAGCAAGCCAGTGTATATCATTAAATATTACCATTAATAAAAATTAAACACAAATGTTTATTTCACATGACAATATTTTGAAGACTTAGTGATTCAAGGAATCTAAGGCATGAATAACTCCATTTCAAAAGGGGGTGGAATCCGCTTCTATAATAGCATTTTTCAAATTGTTAACAGCCAGTTTATCAATTTAAACTCAATCCAAGGAGGCGCAATTTATGTTACTGAAACAAGGTTCTTTTTAGAAAATGGCAACAGAAAATATCCAAATCAAATTATCAATAGAAACAATAAATAATTAAAAAGTATAGGTAATTTCTTATATTCTAAATTATTTATATTATTATATCAATTAAACAATTTATTTAAAATAACTTAACTTAAGTGCATATTAAAATAGATACAAATAAATAATTTTTCTAAAATTAAACAAAAACTTAAAGCAAGTGATTCAAATAAAATTTGGCAATAGTAAAATTAATTTGCAGATAAAATTTACAATCACTTTTTAAGCCAATTCAATTTTCTAAAAGATAATTAAAATTTTAACCTAAAAAATAGAAATGATTGAGTAAGTAAAGAAAATAAATATATAAGCATCATTTTATTTTTTAGTGGATCTACTTTTACAAATTGTTCTGCTTATCTTGGTGGAGCTATTTATATTGATAATTCAAATTTCACAATTCTAAGAGATGTAGAATTCTCTGATAATAAGGCTTTAAAGTTAGAAGGAATGCAAAGTTCTGGAAAAGGAGGAGCAATATATTTGACAAGTATGGGGATCTCAAATCTTTCAGCTCTTAGTTTTGATGTTCTGAGCTGCTTTACTTAAAATACTGCCGAAGGAGAAGGAGGAGCTATTTATTGGGATCAATATGAGCCTGCTTATGAACAAGAAGCAGATTATTACGTGAAAATTCATAAAGTTATTGGCTAGTTATCTGAGATGTTCTAAAATAATACTGCTGAGCTCTATGGAATTGATCTGGCTTCTACTCCATAAAAAATGAAATTAATTTCTCAAAATAATAGGGTTCTCACATAATCTAAATCAAATATATAAATATAATGAGTATTAAAATAATACCATTATTTATAATGAGAATTCTTAACTATCCTTAAGAAATAAATTTAACTTGGATTAAATTTAATCTAACTCTAAAAGAAATTAAGATTTATGATTTTTTTTCTCTATAGTCTTTTTTAATTAGAAATATTTTTTCCATAAATCGATTAAGTTGATTGATAAAAATGAGTAGGTATCAGAGATTTTCAAAATTATTATTTTATTAAAAAATTATTAAGTCAATCTCAATAGTTAACGAATTTCTTAATTGAGGAGAATGGTTTTAAACTTTCTTTAAAAAACTTTAGAAGTGGGAATGCTTTGAGCGAATTCAGCATTTATATTATGGATATCTATGATCAAGTAATTACATCAGACAACTCTAGTACAGCTTTTCTACTCGTGAATTATACTCTTTCACCTTCTAAATATCCCTCAATTGCCGAGGGAACTAATTCATTTACAGCAGTAAACGGAATCATTACCTTTACTGATACTTAATTCTATGGCATGCCTAATTATACTCACAGTTATTATATTACTCTAGACTCAATAGATGTTACTAAAGAGAGTTCTCTCGATCTAATGAATCAAAACAACTTAACTAATCTTGATCTTCAAATATCTGTATAGTTCAGAGAATGTCTAGTAGGTGAGTAATTCACTCCATTAATTGATAATGAATTATCATTTTCATATTCCATCAGGAAAATGTCAAAGTTGCGCCAGTGGTTCTTATAGCATAGTATAAATGAAAAGTGAAGGAGTTTGCTATTCTTGTCCAGATGAACTCATCTGTGAGGGTGGAGCTACGATTGGGCCGAAGCCTGGTTACTGGAGAAATGACACCTAATCGAGCTTTGTTTAAAAGTGTCCTAACAAAGATGCCTGTCTTGGCATGGTTTCTCCTAACTTTAACACTCTCGGTGAATGTAAAGAAGGCTATGAAGGAGTCTTGTGCTCTTAATGCTCAAATAACTATTATAAGACAGCCAGATAATATCAATGAGTAATCATTCATCTTAAAATTACTCCTTCATTTAAAATACTTTATATTAAAATTTAATTGCAAGCCAGATCTCTTATTTTACTAAAATATCCCTTGATTTACGTTTTCTTAAAATTAAGATGACTTGTTACATATAAATTTTTACATCTTAAAATAGTGTGTTACCTGCCCGTCCTAATCTAAATCTATTGCTTAACTTGTTTTCTCAGGAATAGGATACATATTAATTACTCATTTTTAAAAATATAGTGCACATAGCTTTTGTAGTGTTTCTAGTGACATTGAATATGGAATTTCTTGCATAAAGAGATAATAATATGAGTCTCTACATTAAACAGCTGTTCAATCATTTCTGCCTGCTTATGGTAACATTCTAAATCAATTTAAAGTACTCCCCTCAATTACGAGATTACATCTTTTATGCTACTCGCATTTCTAACTTTGGTAGTCTTATCGTTAATTTCGAATGCTTAGTTGGATCTAATGAATTTGAAAGATTACTATCATTGCAGGCATTCTTAATTCTCCTGCTACCAATATTCTATGCTGTGCTTATTATACTAGCTATCTTAATGTTCATTTTATATTAATTTATCTATGTATAAATTCATAAGAAAAGTAAAAAAGTTTAATCTTAATAGAGAGCAATTTATTCTATTATCCTAAAAATAAAAGCCAAAAAATTAAATTATTTTTTGCTTAAATTTGTAAAATATTATTTATGAATTAATTAGTAATTAAAAATAATATGTTCTCGATTGGGTAGTCATAAATCCTGATTAAACTAAAAGTGATGAGTTCTCTCGTTGTGTGCTACTACTTTTTAATTCCATCTATTTTTGAGAAGATGTTCTAGTTCTTCAATTACAAGAAAGTCAATTACGAGTACAGACTCCATCAGGATTTACAAATTGCCAGAAATTCAGAAATTCATATTCATGGTATATATTGGTATGCTATTCCAAGTATATTAATATGGATATTTGCTGTTCCTTTGTTGCTACTAACAATTTTAAGATTATCGAAGAGTTATTTTCATTTGATTACTTAAAAATAAATTATTTTGAATTATTCTAAAATGGCTTTTGTAAAGACAGTGATAGGACTACTCTATCTCGATCTTTAAGAGAAATATTTCTATTTCAACTTTATTATTCACGCAGTCAAGTTTGGGATTTTATTTTTGATAGCTGTTCTAAACGATTAGGGAGTATTGGTTTAAACTCTGATTGTCTTAGTAATCTATATTTCGTAAGTTTTAGATTCTTATTTATTTAAGACTGTTTTTTAGGCTTTACTTTTTCAATATGAATCATCATCCATTCAAGACATCTGCTTTCAAAAATAATATTTAAAATTATCAACAGTATCCATGAGTTTTCCTTGATCACTTAAATCATTACAGTTGCAAATAAAGGATTCTGCCAAATTTAGAATTAACTATTTTTCTACTTTAAAATTTTTAGATTCTGAAATCAAATTATTTTTAAAAGCTATAAATATAGCTATTATGATTGAATCAAAACAAATTGTATACCAATTAACTAAAGATTAATATACATTATTTCCGATATAACTCTATGTATACTCTTTACTGTGGAATGTATTTTTCAGCGGGAGATGACGAAGAGTGGATTTAATCTCATTAAGATAACTCAGATGGTCGCATCTCTAGAAATTAAAAAGGGGAAGATTTTCTGACCGCAGTAGTATTCATCACTCATATATGTTTCTACTTATTGTGGCTGTGGCTTTTCGTGAAGGATATTTAGCTTACTCTTTAAAAGAACTACTCGCAAGTCTATGTGAAATTATGCACATTCACTTCATGTAGGCATAATCAAAACTCACTCTCATAATAAATTAAATGATTATAATTATCTCGATGGAACTGCAAAAGTCTTTAAACATGCAAGTAGCAAGCATGAGGCTAAGTCACTTGTACTACCAAGAGGAGTTCTTCACTCTCACATCAAAGATCAGAGATATCTACAAAGACCCATAATTCAAAATAAACAAACACAAAATAAAAATACTCAAGTCATATTTATCACACAATGCAATATAATAATTGCTGTCTAAATAATAACTGCTGAATAGAGATTCATCTCCTGACTTGGAATTTGATCGTAATTCATAGATCTCAAAAATTGATAAAGCTAAGCAGAAAAACGTGGAATCGAAGAAATAGATTCAGGATGCTTTTGATAAAAATTACAAATGAGATAATTTAACATTCAATATTATATCTTAAACTTAGCTGATCTTAGAGCAGATTTTTTATTTTAAAGTTTTTTTTGATTACTAGAATATAAATCTTTGCTCAAAATTTTAATTAAAAAATAATAAGGAAAATTGAATAAAAGGGGTTTAAAAATTTTAAAGAGTACATTTTTAAAAATAAAAAAAGCAATTAAAAATATTTTTACTTATTTTTAAAAAATCTCTTTTAAAAGGAATAATATAATCCTTTAAAATAAATTTTTTAACTCATCCTAAAGAATTAGTCAAATTAAAATTTTTATTTTTTATTATTTTTAAATATCAACTCAGTTTTAAAAACTCAGTAACCTAGGCCCCAATCCAAAAGCGAAAGATTTTTTAATAAAAGTTGATAGTTAATTTGTCTATTTAAACTAAAATATTTTTTATTTTTTTATTGTAATTCCCTTTTTAGAATATAAATTTCATTTTTAAAATATAACCTAAAAAAAAAAAAAAAAAAAAAAAAAAATTTTTTATATATTTTGATTGCTCTCTGCATCAACGCAGATCAATAAATTAGTATGATGCGCCTTATATTTTCATTTAATTACCTTTTTAATATATGTCTAAAATTAAAATATTAGACATTTTAAGATAGAAATAAGCTATTATCTCCCTGCACATCTTGCATTCTATCAAGGTTATTTTGGGAAATCGTTCAAGTACTCAATATGACTTCCATAAGTCATTTAACAATTTTAGGTGAGCTTAAAATGTCAAATTTACAGCAATCAGAATAAGTAATTATAATTGCCTAAATATTAAAAAGATCCTAAAATCTAAGAGGATTCATTTTCATAATTTAAACGCTAATATTAAATCTAAATATTTCCCAAAAATCAGTGACTCTTTATTTTAATAAATCAGAAATAAAATTCAAATATAAAGAAAATAGTTTAGGCAAACCATGATAAATAATCGAAAATCGCTATTCTTTAGAAAAATTCCAAAAAGATTAAAAGCTTTTTAATATTTCTTTGCTCTATTGAGCATAGTCATTCTCAATTCTTCAAAAATTTCGAGTACCGGCATTTCAATAAATGATTAGTAGTGCTTAAATTAAGGAATACCATTTAACAAATATATTTGTTTCTTTTCAGCTTTATCATGAATTAAGAAATAATTTAATCAAGCTTTAAAAATGATTTTGTTATTTGCAATACATAGTTCCCAGCTAGTTTTTGGTTTATAAGGATCATAACTCTTCTTACTTAAGTTCAAGTGACTATGATTCCTGAATAGACATAAGCAATATCACAATAATTTGCAGCACATAAGGTTTTGAGACCTTAACTGATCTGGTGACTGACCCCTAGAGTTTGCAACAACAGTCAGTCTTCTAAATAGCAAACGCTATTGAATTTAATATCTAGAATTCTAAGTTTGAGAACTGCACTTCTCAAAATGGGAAAGGAACAGTGTTCCAGTTTAAAAACTCAAGTGTAAATATAATTAACTGCACGTTTCAGAATAATATGGCTCAATAAGGAGGAGTAATTTTCGGCTAAGATTCTAATATTAATATCCTTAACTCTACATTCAATTTAACTTGAATTATATATTAATTTAAGAAAATCATTCATAAATAATGGAGGAGAAGAAGGAGGTACTATTTATCTTTAAGATAAATCTAATTTTACGATAAGTAATTCACAAATAAATGGTACGATTTCCCTAAATGCAGGCAGTTTTCTTTATAATTCACAATCTTAAGAATTTCAAGCACTCCTCTAATAGAATACGACATATTTGAGCTCGATGATATTTTCGATATCATTATAGAATATAGGGTTACAAAATTTTGGATCCTCACTGTCTCCAGGAGCTATTTATGCGAATAACTCTCTCGCCAAGATTTAAATAGTCGATAGCACAATTTAAGGACCTAAGATGCTATAAAATCTGGCATCTTAAACGGATTAAGTTAATGGAATGATTCTAGTAACGTCAGATTATTTTATTATTTATTGAAGATGTTAAAGAGATCATGGTGAGAAATTTGACTATTTCTTATTCTTAAAGCGTTTTCCAATAGGAGATAATGAAGCCCCAATTATTCTAAACAGCAAGTGCAATTACAAATCCTATTTTCAATATAAGTCACCTTAATTTTACTTTATCCTAAGCAGTCAATACTTAGCCATATGCATTGTATTGCTAAGAAATATCTCTTACAGAAGAAACTCATTCTCTCTTTGAAATTGATAATGCACAAGTTTACTTTTAAGACAATTATTTCTAGAATATTTATTCTCCATCTTTAGAGGGTTTAATAAGGCTGAGAAATTCTAGTCTCATTTCCACAAACACCATTTTAATAAATTTTACAAGTTTATCAGAATAGTTTCTTGATTGTGAAGACTGCTAATAAATAGTCATTGCTAACGTTAATGCATAGAATTCTTAAGGGTGTTTCGAGTTAGCAAGTCTGATAGAGCTTAGAAAATAAAGAGGGGACTTTATGCTAGCAAATATAACAGTTAAAACATCAGCAGTCAATAATGATTAGTATCTAGTCACTTTATTCTAAAATAATTTTTCAATCATTTTTAAGACAAATGTACATAAGAATTATTCATTTAGAAAATAAGAAAATGATTTTATTTAGCAATAGGATAAAGTGCAACTGATCTCAATTTCACTATTAAAAATATAACTTTAATCGAAGATCAATCTAATTTTGAAATTGGTGTTATAAAATTCTATGACAGAAAATTAATAATTGCATTAAATTTTAGCATCTGTTATATTATTTCAATATATTAAAAGCAAAAATCAAATTTTAATTGGTCATTATTGAATTTCTCTTTTTTATGCTTAAAAGCCTTCTATTTTTAAATATGATTAGGATTTTTATGAGGGTTTCTTATTAATTTACGATCATTGAATTATGAATAATTAATTAAGATAAACAGTCAACTAATTAGAAGGATTGACATTTCAAACATTTTCCTTTACAAGCAAGATTATATTTCCATAATTTTGAGTGTCGGTGCTAAAGAATCTGTAAATTTCTCAAGCATTTTCATATTTCCCTAAGCAAGCATGAATTCAAGAAGAATTTATGAAGCGGAAAATGGACTCTTTAACATCACTAATTTCTAAAGTCTTAACATTCAAAATGTATCACTAAGCTGCTCCCTTTAAAGATAAGACTTCTACACTTTGAAAATAAACTCTTTCACTAGTCCTTCACTTCTAAATCATACATTTTTTTTTAATTTTAACCTTATAAATCCTTTGATATATGCTTCTAGTTCAATTATTTCTAAAGTAAAACCCGAAAATTTCTGTCCTGATAGTTCTCTTAATCTATCAGGATGTGTTAGCTCTTAAGTCTTGATAAAGAATATCTAATTACGAAATTGCTATAACTTTTAAAATGGAGTAGTTCTCTAATGCCACAACTGCCAGAATGTTACTATCCAAGATTCTTCATTCATCAGCATGACTAAATCCAAGGATTATAACTCTGATGTTGCAGGCTTTTTCTGGATGGATGAACGAACAAGAATAGTTTAAATCAATAACTTGACATTTTAAGACATTGTAACTGAGGGTAACATGCTCATGCAGATAAGACAGATGAATGGGTCAATTAATATTTCTAATTGCAATTTCTAAAATATTCATTCTTACAAGAAAGATGGAGGTTTGATATCTGCAATATACGATAGATCCATTTTCGAGGAATATGATTTTCAGCATAATGGTAGATAGCTAGTCCATAATCTAACACTAAATATAAGCAATTCTATATTTATCGGAATAAGTTCTTATTTTAGACTTATAACAATGATTAAATATATTCCAATTAAATGTTTTATTAATGAAAATAATTATTTTTTGTTATTTGTATTCACTTTGCAAAGAGCTTGCAATTATATGATATAAAGCAATCTACGTTTAAAAATCTAAAGATAAATTATTTGCTCATTAATATCTTAATTATAAATTTAATTTAAGTTCGGCAAGAAATGCTGCAATATTGCAAATGAAACCTAAATCTATAAAATCTTTGTTCTTAAGAGATAGCTATTTTGAAAATATAACTTCTGAAATGGCAGGAGCTATTATAAAGAGAAATAAGTGAAGTGAATCGTGGGTTATAAGAATAAGAATTTATTTGCCTTTAAGCTAGAGGTTAGAGTCTATGAGAATGTTTTCAGGTTTGAGAAGAAAAGTAGGGTGTTATATATTTTAATTATTAAATAGGAAAAGATTATGTTTTAATTAAATTTAGACACCCCATTGGTTAATCACTGATCTCTAGAGGGAAATCCAATTAAACATTAGGGTTTTAATTATAGCTCTGATCATTATATTAAACACCAATCAATATTAGAATTAATCTCTATTAGCCAATCGCTGATCTCTATTTAATATAGTCCCAATCACATCTCTTATTAAGAATTGGGCTTTGATCTTATTCTTATAACCCACGATTCACTTCACTTATTTCTCTTTAAAAGTAGAAGGTTAGACTTATTATGCTAGCTAAACTTATTTTCATTGTTTATATATAATATATGATTGTTTTTAAAAATATAATCTATGAAGATATAAAAGTAAATTATTGAAAAAATTAAATTATTTTGAATTATGGAAATTAATTTTTAAAATAATATATCTTAAATAAATCTTGCCGGATGCTAATTTTTTAAGAGGCTTTTAAATTCTCTAAATCTTAATGATGCAAAAAATAAAGTAAATATATTTAATAAGCTTTATAATTAATTTCATTAAACACATTTTTGCTTTTTTTTATAAGCCTAAATACACTTTATCATTTCTTATCTACCCTTTTAATTATAAGATTTATAATAATTATTATTTACATTTAAATTATGATTAGTTAAATTTACCTTTAAAATCTGACAGTGAAATAAAGCTATGCAAAGAGAGGGGCAATATTTCACCTTGGAATTATTTACGATGTGTTTATCATATCATATTTGCAAGTGGAATTTTAAATGTAGATTAAATATTAATTCATTTAAAAAAGTGAGTAAAAATGTAAATATAAACTAAAACTCATTTAGTATAAAATAGAATTGATGGAAATATTAATATTTAAAGATGATGATATAAAGTTTATAAAATCGAAGCATATTATTTTTAGCAAAAATATTTACTCATCGTGTTGGATAAAGTAAATTAACAATGAAAAATTCAAAAATCGATTAATTTTAAAGAATGCTTGAAACCTGATGATCCTTTGCTTTTTAATAAAAAAAATAATTATCAAAATTATATAAAGTATGAGGCATTCATAAAAAAAGTAATAGATACGATGAAACAATTTTTAAAAAAATTATTTTTTTAAAGAATAAAATGATTTATACTTCCTTCTCAATTAAATTTTTTAAGGTGAATTTATTAATTAAAAGCTTGCACAGTCATACATATATTTTTATTTAAAGTTTTATTTAAAAAAGAGATGTGAAAAAATTGTTTTAACATTCAAAATTTTTCTTATAAAATAATTTTAATGCTTATTGATCCCTAGTCCAATAAGGCTAATTTTAGCTTCTATCATTATTTATTAATTTATCAAGGATCGGTGCTTGAATATGGTTTGAAACCAAAACGAGTTGACTATTCTGATCCCATTGACACATATTCTATTTAAAAAAAAGAATTTAGATTTATAAAAATCTTTTATAAATAATTTACTAAGATTAAACAAAAAATTTAAATTTAATAATACGATGTAAATTCTATGTCAATAGTTCGATCAAGCTTCAACAATTGCGTTTCTTTTGACAGAGGAGCGGCAATTAAAATTCTTGAGAGTAGGAAAGTCACTTATATCAACGACTCAGTCTTTGTCAACAATTCTGCATTTAAATTTTTACAAATTTCTAATGTAAATATGTTTGAGATTAACTAAATGTTTGGATTTACAAATATTTTTGTATGTTTTTAAATCTATTTTTTATTTAAAAACAATTCTTAAAATGCCAAGATTTTAAATTTGCAAGTTGATTTTTTTTAAATCAATTTCTTTATTAGAGTATAAAAATGTTGAAAATTTAATTTTTTAAATAAATAAACAACAAAATATTTTCAAGAATTTCGTATAAAATTAACTTGAATTTTAAAATCTTAGAATCCGTTTTTAAATCTTAGTAAGTTGATCATGTCAAAATAAATTAATTTTTGCAGTTGTAGGTGGTGCAGTTTCAACTTTCAAATCATCTATCATGATAAAGAACTGTATCTTTATCAATAACTCAGCTTAAATTGTAATATTTATAATTTATATATATATTTTTTAATGACTTCTATTTAAATTGGAGGTGCAATAGGATTGATGAATCCTTACTCACAAATATGGATATACACTAGTAAGGGATATAATAGCAGTGCTAAATTAACTGGAGGATTCTTAGCTGTTGTGTACTTTGAAGGAGTTTATTACAATTATTCCAGTAATTTTTTTTAAAAAAATGTAGTTCAATTATATTAAAATTAAGTTTTTAGAAATAAATTAAAGAAGTATTTCTTAAGCATATTAAATGAGCTTTTATGATATGCAAATTATAAATTTTAAAGTAAAACTTATTTACTTTTTAATAATTTTTTATATCATTTAAAATTGGGAATTTATAAACTAATTTAAGTTCTTAGTTTATATTTGAAAATAGAGTATGAACTCTTCATGATCATGATTTAATATATCTATGGAGAAGGTTGATGAAACAGGAAATAAATTTATTGAAGAGAAATTGTTTTGACTTTATTAAGAAAATAACTTATTTTTGTGTGAGTTTAAATGCCTTCTCAGCTTTATAGTTACTCATAAATTTGATGTCATTTGCCAAAGAAAGATATTTGTAAGAAAACATTACAAAATAAAGAGTGCATCCACAAAGAGAAAGTTAAGCTTCCAGTTAAAATAATATGAGGTATCCTTTAATAGGTTTTTAAAAGTTTTTTTCTTTGCGCTTGTTCTTTTTAGTGGATCGTAGAAATCGCAAAATATCATTTGTCTCAAAAGTCTATTTTCAAAATAACTCTAATTCATAAGTTGTAATTACCAATAATCACCATTGGTGATTATTGGAAGCAATGTTGTCTTGAACTTAACTGCATCTGAAAATATTGATAGAATTATTTTTATTAATTTTATATATCCTATACTTAAGGATATTTTCTCATTTCATTGGATTTAAGGATCCTACATATCGTCTATAATTTATTTTATTAAGTAGAGAATGTATCAAAATTCATTTTAATTCTATAATATATTTAATAAGCTAAAATTAATTAAAAATATAAATCTTCTTCAAAAATTGAAATTATTTATGAAATATATTTTAATCTATATTTAAATTAAAACATGGAAATATTTAAATTAATATATGAAAAAGTTTGTATTATAACTCATGATTGTTAATATATTAATCAATAATTAAATTAATTGTGAAATTAGAAAAAAATTAAAATTTGAAAAGATTAGTTTACATTTAATTAAAGATCATTCAATTTAAATCACAATCTATGAACTCAAAATTCTGTTGTATTAAACACTTTTAAAGTTATCAGAATGATTAATTTTCTAAGAATACATAAGGAGCTTATGATTTTACACATAGCATTTGTTTAATCTTGATATAATTTTAGATTGGATCAAACTCACAAAGTGGGGAGTTTCTAATTATTTATTAGATTTTAATTAATTACTCTATTTTGCTTCTTTTTAATTTTAGATTATATGAAGATATAATTTCTAAATAGATTTAGATTATATAACAAATTCTTTAACTGATTCAAAAAATAGTAAATAAATTTTTATATTAATTGAAAGTTATATAATTTGAAGAAGAAATGAAATAATTTTCCCTCTTAATTATTAATGACTTCCATAACAAATATGATTTAAAAAAATGCAGAATTACGATCTTTATATTTTATTTTTTATGTTTAAAAACTATCTAAATATCGGGCAGCTCAGCAACAAAATTTTTTATACTTTTTTTGTTGTTAAATTTATAGAGAATTTCTTTTTTAAAAACATAAATTCTAATAAATATATTTTACTTAGGTCTCCACATAAATAATAAGCTATTTATATATCAATAAGATAATTTTAATGGCATTTTAAAACTCTCTTTGTATATAAATCTAAAAGACTTACGAATTAACAAAAAAAATTTCAATATTAAAAATTAATAGCAACTTATGGAGGAGCAGTATACATAGCTCATAGAAACTGCTCATTTAATTCTTACTCAACAACGTATTTCAATAATACGGCTTTTAAATTTGGAGGAGTTTTTTATCACTTTAACAGCCTTGTTTTTATCAAGAAATTTTATATATTTAGATTAATAAGAATATTTTGACGATTAATATTTAGGCTTCTCAATTTTTTAATTAAATTAATTTTTCAAAATAAAGAATTCTCTTGGATTTAAAATGTTTAGATTAATTTTATATTTAACAATATAGAAAGCAATGATGTTAATTCTATACATTTTTTTCCAAGTAAACAGATAAAAAATTAGATTTCTTTTGTTTAATTCTTAAAACATTTTCCCTTTAGAACCAGTTTTTAAATAAAAGAAAATTAAAATTTTATAATTAGGCTTATTTTTGGGTTCCAAAATTCTTAGTTCATCCAAAATTTTGCGACATACGGATCCATCATTTACAGCTTCGAATAGATATAAATAAATACTCTTTATTTTAAAGTACATTAGTCTCTTCTTTTTAAAAAAAAATTATTTATGAAACATATGCTAACTCAAGAAGTCTCTTTTCAAAAGTTAAGGTGACAAATAATTTTATTCAAAAAATATAACAATTCAATTTAAAGAATAAATTTCAAAAAATTCAAGTGTTAATTCTTATGCAAAGATAGTTAATGTAATATAATAATAAAATCCTGATGCATTACCATTTATAAACTTACTGTGATTTGAATTTATTGAGTGTATTAAATATAATTTATTAGTTATTTAAGAAATTTTTCTAAAAGCATTTTTAAATTAATATTTTGTTAAATAAACTTAGTGTTAATTTGATGTTCTGCTATTTTAAAAAAGAAAATTTTATTAAGAGATATTTGCCTTTGTTGGTTAGACATATGACTTAATAGGAAACAATGTTGACTGCAACAATTATCTATTTTAATGTATTTTAAGTTAAATTCTATCACCACCACAATTTTACGAATAAATATAAATATATGATATCAGAATTAAGATGAGATATTTTAATCATAATCTAAAAAATATTCAGATATAAGTCCAGCTGAACGGTCTTACATTTAATGAACATATTCTCTCATATGCCTTACAAAGACAAAGAGTACTGGAATCAAGTTAATCCTTTATTTTTAATTTTAACAGAATTAAAACAAGAGAAAGTTATAAATGAAATTATTTTATTAACATTATGAGAAAGTATGAATAATAGTAACTGTTCATGAATTGAATTAAAATTTTAATGTTAAAAAACACTTAGTTTATTTAATTTAAAGAAAATGAACATCTTTTAATTTTTAATAATATTAAGAAGTTTTAATCTTTCGAAAAAATGTAAAAAAAAATTTGTTTAATATTGATATTTGTGTATAAACAATCAGAACACTTCAAATCTTGTGTACTTTAATGGAGGAAGCTAATATTACCGCCCAATGATAAATTAACAATAATCCAACTTTCAAAATTGTCAAATTACTTCTGGCTTAAGTCTCTTTGTAGAAACTTAAAATATTTATAAATATAAGAATCTTAAAACATAAAATAAGAACTTATTTAAATTTAGAAGAAAAATATATATTTTATTTGATTTAAGTTATAAGAAGGTTTTTATCGCTTTAAAAAGTAAATTTTCTGTGATCAACTTCATTTAAGGAAATTAAATTTAATTTTCGATTTTTTTATTTTTTTAATACAAATATTTATTTTAATTTCTCTTTGAGCTATCAAGAACTTCATTCTCGGATTATTCTAGAGATTAAATTTAATTACGGTAATAGATTTGAATTTAATAAAATAAAAATAATTAAGCTGCTTGTATAAAAATAAAGCAATAATATTTTGCTTTAACCTAAAAATTAATCTGAAACAAAAATATGATGATAACATCAGCAACTAAAATTTATAGATTTCTTAGTCAAAGTTTACGAGAACTAGAATAAGATAGAACTTATTCAAAAGGTTCAATTAATTTGCTAAAATAATTTAATTTTAAAAAAATTTTTTTAAACAAAGGGAAAATTTTCCCTTTTTTTGTTTTAACTTTACTTAAAAATAAAATTGAAAATACACTCTGAAAAGATAGAATATATCTATTAAATGTATTTTAACTTATACAAAATTATGTAAAAACGAAATTTAATGGTATTGCAACTAAAATATAAATACTTATTAAACTAAAACATTTGAGTCTTTTTTTTTTTAATGCAGAAAATTTTCCTATGAAAATTTTTGAATTTTACAATATATTTTTCTATTTTTTTTAAAATAATCAATTTTTTAAAGAAAAATGGGTTTAAAAAGGGGTTTCTCTTTAAAAAAATGATTCAAATTAAAGTTAAAAAAAAAAAAAAAATTTTTTTTTTTAATTTTAAAAATTTTAAAAAAACGGGGGGTTTTCCTTACCTGTCAAATTCCCTATTTAAAAAAAATTTTTGGTTTTTAAATTTTAATTAAAAATTAATCTTTAAAAAAATTTAAGATAAAAAATATAATTTTTTTATTCTTTGTGTGATTTTTTTTCAAAGAATAATTAATTCCTTCTTTTACAAAAGGACTAGCTCAAAATTAGAAATCATTAAAAAACCAATTCTTAAAAGAAAAATATCTCAAATTTCAAATTTATTTCTTCCTTGTAATTGTGCTAAAATTTTAGTATATTAAATCAAATATTCTCTTAAAAAAAAAATTTAAAAGTTTTCCCTTTTTTAAAAAAATTTAAAAAAATTATTAGGAATTAGTTAATTTCATAAAATAAAAAAAAGCCCATTTTATAAAACTCGCTTTGGGAATTTATTTTGATAAAAAACTTAACTCAATTTGTACATTTATTTTAAAATTGAAACAAAAAATTTCCTTTTAATTATCAAAAAATATTTACATAAAGCATAAAAATAGATAACTTATCTATAGAATTTAAGAGAAAGAAAAAAAATTAAGAATTTAATATAAGTAATCCTTAAAATAAAATTATTATTATTTTTTATTTTACTATAAATAAAGAATTTACATAATATATTCGAGTATTCAATTTTTATAAAAAAAAATTAAAAAAAAATTAAAAAAAAAAATTTTTAAAATTTAAATTTTTTTCGTTAATATTTAAAAGATTGTCTGACGATGAATCCGGCTTCCCCAATCTTCAAAAACCGCAATTAGCTCAAGCTAGCATGTGAGGTTGACCTAGCCGATTAGGTCGCCGCGATTCAAGACTACGCAGCGGCGCTCACCTGTCCTCGACACCAGCATTTATTTCGGTCGATAAGTGAGCCTTGAATATCCCCGAATTCCTTAAATCTCATCTTGAATCCAAAAAATCTATCCAAGGCAATGAAAAATTCTTTGAATTTAGTGCTGTGGCCCCGGGACTGGTAGTAACCCCGAGAAAAAATGTTAGAATCGTCGCAAAACGATTGAGCCTACTTATCGTTGGAAAAGTGAATTCTTTTTTGAATGAGGAGGCCAGATTCTTCATCATACATTCAATTAAATATTAACGAAAATTATTAAGTTTAAATTAGCTCAATTGTAGTCATCGAGGAAGGAGCAGTTGTACATTTTAGAAAACAATTTAAATTCTCGCATTTATTTTTCTATATTAATTTTAATTCCGGCTATATTACTAGAGTTGCACATATTTTTATTGCAATCTTAGGAAATAATTAAATAGCATATCTGAAAGAAAGGAAATTTTAAATTGTGTACATTATGATCACCTTTTTAAATTTAACTTTGAATTGACCGATATTTGATTCCCTTTTCTAGGGTAATCATGCAGATGAGAAAGGAGGTGTATTTTATCTGTAGTGGACTGGTCTCTATTTCGAAGGATGTTAATTTATTGAGAATTAAGCTGACGAGGCATCGGTATTAATTGTTCTCTACAATGAAATTGTTCAGCTTATAAATTTTTGCGATTTCATCAGTAATAGATCTTAAAATAGAGTTTTAAAAAGCTCCATTGAAAGTGATAAGAAAAAATTTAAATTAAATTCAAAAAATTAACCTAATTTTTTAAATTTTTTAATGAAAAAAATTTAAAATTTTTTTTTTATTACAATACTTTTTTTAAATTAAAATTAATTATGGAGTAAAAAATTTTAAAAATTTTGCTTTAAAATCCATTTAGTTCTTTTTTAAATTTAATTTTCAAATTAATTTTTTTAACTTTAATTTTAATTTTTATTCTTACTTTGAGTGTGACTGTGAAGATTTCTTAAAACCAAATTTTAAATTCATAAATCATAAATCCTCAAACCTAATATATTTTGCGCCTAAAAAGGGAAAATTGTAAAATTTCTCTTTTTAATAAAAAATTTTTAAAATTTAAATAAATAGTTTTAAATTTTTTTTTATTGTTTTCTAAATTTTCTATATTTGTTGATCTAGAAAAAGTTTGATGACACTCATAGAAGCGGGATACTTCCTGACTGCCTTTATGAACTTGTAAGACAATTATTCTGAAGAGGTTTCGGATGGGATAATTCTTGTCTCAACAGGTATAGACCTACTTCAAGCTCATTTTGAGCAAACTACTCCACAAAAGAAGGATTTGTTAAGATAATAAAAAAGGAGGATTTATTGCTGCACTTTTTCTTCTACTTTATACATTGCTTAAAATTTTAGGGGAAATTTAATTTAAGAATTTAAAAAACTAATCCTAATAAAAAAAAAATTATGAAAAATTTTAAAAATTTATTAAGATTTAATTTTGAATTTTAATTGAGTTAAAATTAATTTCCTTTTAATTTTTTTTCCTCCAATTCTTATTTAAATAATAAATTGTAATGAGGGGTTAATCTCACAAAATAAAACTTTATATATATATAAAGACTTGTGATAATGGATTCGAATGTCTAATACAACTTTATCTTCAAGAAAATAAATTCCGTCCGTTTCAGAGCTCTCTAGTTACCTCATCATAGCAAAATTGCTTCATTCCAGATTTTGGCCCTTTAAATTTCCTTTTATAAAGGGAAAAGGGTTTCCCCTCTAAAAGAGATTTTAAGCCTTTTAGTAAAGAAATGGAAATGAAGTTGAGAATAACATTTGAAATCGTATGAACATCAAGTCTCGGCTATCAGTTACCTATTAGGAACTCACAATCATACGCTTAGCGAGTTATCAGATATCGCACAATAATGTATAAGTGTTTGCACTGACAAGTTGAAGGTTCAAAATTGGATCAGCTCACTAACTCAAGGTCAGATTGATAAGAGCAAAAACAAAGAAGATCCTTCAAGGAACAGTCACAGAGAGGTGGACAACTACTAATCTACCCTTCATTTGAGTCAGCCAATATTTTCAAAACTTGTATCTAAATTATTCACTTTCACAATAGTATTCGATCATGCACTTTTAGCTCTAATTTAAATTAATACATCGAAAAACCTTATAATTTCTGACAAGAAACTCAAATATTAAAAATGGCATTTAAGTTTTATATATTAGAAATAAGATAATTAATATTACATGGTCGAATCATCTTTTATTAATGGATATGCAAACAAAGGAGGAGCACTCTATTTGGGAAGTAACTGTAACATATCTATGGATTTCCCATATTTCGCTAATAATAGAGCATATTAAAATGGTGGTGCTATTTATTCTACTTCCCACAAATAATTTTAGCATAAAAAAATTTTTTAATTTTAATTTTAAATTTAAAAATTTTAAAAATTTAAAATTTTCAAATTTTTTTAATCACTAAAAATTTTAAGAAATTGGTTTTAATTAAAATTTTAACCCAACTAGGGGATGCATATTTATTTTGTAATCTCTAAGCACTGCCTAATTTATAGATAACTAAATTTCCAATTAAGTAGGAACTTAATCTATCTCGATCGAGCAAGCTAGTGTTTATGCCCAAAAATAAAAACATCAATTTAAATGATTAAATTAAATAAATTTAATACTTCGAGAACATATAGATTTAGGGAATTCAAGGTATAGCTAATTCTAATTCAAGGGGAGGTGGAATTCGATTCTACAACAGCATCTTTGAAATAGTAAACAGTTAATTTACAGATTTAAGTTCTGTTCAAGGAGGTGCAATTTATGTCACTGAAACAAAGTTCTTTATTGAAAATGGAAACAGGCAATAGTCAAACAAAATTATTATTAAATTAGAATTAATTTTAAAGAATTTCGATGATTTGGCATTAGAAAGTATTATGAAAGATAATAAAAAGGAAAAAAACTAGTTTCTATATTCTATATAATATATAAATGAAAAGAGCAAAAATCTTTTAAATAATACACAATTTTTATTTAATTCTTAAAATGGAAATAAATTTCATTAATAGTGGAACTACATTTACAAATTGTCAAGCTTATCAAGGAGGAGCTTTGTACTTTGAAAATAGCAACTTTACTAACTTAAGAAATGTAGAGTTCACTGAGAATCAGGCCCTAGCTAAAACGACGATGAAAAACTCCGGAAGTGGAGGAGCAATTTACTTGACAAGTTTCGGCAGCACAAATTTATCAACAATTAGTATTGATGGGTAAAGTCTCTTCAACTTAAACCAAGCATAAGGCAAAGGAGGTGCTATTTACTGGGATTTCTACGAACCAGATTTCGAAAATGATACTGAAGTTTATATAAAACTTCATCGAATTATTGATCAGGTCGAAGTTTATACTGTATTCAAAAATAACACTGCACTTCTTTACGGATAAGACATCGCATCTACTCCTTAGAAAATGAAATTAATCAATCCTTCTACTAGAGTTTTAACTAGCACTCAATTAAAATTGCTAAATATATATTCATTATAAATTTACTGTAAAAGACGATTTTCATCTCCAGTTGGAAAACTTCAGAAGTGGTGACACTTTGGATAAGTTCAGCATTTACATTTTGGATATTTATGATCAATAAATTGTGTCAGATAATTCCAGTACTGCTTTACTGCTTGTAAATTATACTCTTTCCCCTACTAAATATCCTTCTATTGCCGAAGGAACTGATTCATTTACTGCTGTGAATGGAATAATTACCTTTACTGACACATCATTCTTTGGACTGCCTAACTATACTCACAGTTATTATATTACACTAGACTCAATAGATGTTTCAAAGGAAAGTTCACTCGATTTAATAAGTGATAACAACTTAACGGATCTTGATCTTCAAATATCAGTGTTTTAGAAAATTGTTTAGGGGGGAGTAATTATAATTTAAAAATTTAAATTATTCTATTGTTATAATAAGTTTTATCCTTCAGGAAAATGTTAAAGTTGCTCAAGTGGCACTTTTAGTTTAGTATAAATGACCAGTGAAGGGTTATGTTAAGCTTGCACTGACTAATTAATTTGTGAAGGAGGAGCTGTAATTGGACCAAAACCTGGCTATTGGAGAAATGATACCTAATCAAGCTTTGTGTAAAAATGCCCTCGAGAAGATGCGTGCCTTGGTATGGTTGCTCCAAATTTTAATACTTTAGGAGAGTGTGAGTAGGGATATGAAGGAGTATTATGCTAATAGTGCAAGATTGGTTATTATAAGAAATCGCAGCATTATCATCTGAATAGTTTCAATCAATAATATTTCGAAATTCTTATTAAATTTTTATTTATCATCATTTTTATAGCGTGAAAGAATTGATGAAATGACACAGTTTCTTACCCGATACTTAAAATTAACAACTGCTTAATTTATTTATCAATAATTGAATTAGAATAATGTCTTAGCTGCCCACATCTTTCTTAAACAGTCGCTTAAATTGTTTTTGCATGTTTGGGATACATCAAATTTATAAATTTATAGCATCATTATACATAGCTTTTGTTAAAAGTAAAAGTAAAAAGTTATGATTTTGTTCTAATTTTAGTGACCTTTAGCATGGAGTTGCTTACTTCAAAAGAAAATGGGCTATGTCTCTTTATAAAGCAAATATTGAATCATTTATGCTTACTAATGATAACATTCTAAATCAATCTAAATTACTCCCCCGCTCTTTAGGATTACATCTTTTATATCAAAAGAATTTCAAGTTTTGGCAGCCTAGTCGTCAATTTTGAATGTCTGACTGGATCAGAAATAGGAAATCCATTCGAAAGACTTTTATCATTATAAGCATTTTTAATTCTCTTGTTGCCACTAATATTTGCTTTGATGGTTATAACTGCTATACTTGTCTTCTATTAAAAGGCATATATTTTAACTTATACAAGCCATTATAATTTAATTAGAGATTATGTTTTGTAGCGTATTGAAATAAAGCGATGATAACATTTCTAATATTTTTCAAAGTAATAAAAAATTGCATGGCATACATATACTTCATTTTACTTATCAAATAAATATTAATATTCTCAATTGGGTAATCATAAATACTGATCAAGCTTAAAGTGATGAGCTCTCTTGTGGTGTGCTACTACTTTTTAGTTCCTTCTATCTTAGAGAAGATGTTCTAGTTCTTCAATTACAAGAAAGTCAATTACGAGGACAGACTTCATCAGGATTTACAAATTGTCAGAGATTCAGAGGCGCATTAGCACGCTATATATTGGTATGCTATTCCAAGTATAGTTCTTTGGATTATTGGATTACCTGTTCTGCTTTTGACTTTACTTAAAAACTCCAAGAATTATTCACAAAATAACTTTAAAAACTCTAAGTTTAATTATAATTTATGAGCAATTATTTTGCTTATAATTAATGCATACAACATAAATACATTTAAATTTAAGAATTATTCAAAAATGGCTTTTGTGAAAATAGTTTCGGGTCTACTTTATCTGGATCTCTAGGAATAATATATGTACTACAACTTGATTTTACACTTTGCTAAATTTGGGATTTTATTCTTGATTGCAGTTCTTGCAGACTAAGGTGTGATAGTCTAAGCACTGATAATAATTGTTGTCTATATTTCGTAAGATTATTATTATGAATGCTAATTAATTTAGATTTTTCTTTTACAATTTGGATCATCATCCGTTCAGAACTTCTGCTTTCAAATAATATTTATTTCATTTAGATAGTGAATTAAAATTTCAACAGGTTGCATGAATTTTCGTTGGTCACATAGATCATTATGGCCAAAATTATTAAAATTCTAAAGAAAAAGAGAAAATCTTAAAAAGGAATTAACTTCAATTAAAATGGATCTTGTGCTCAAATTTAATAAAATAGAGAAGAAAAAAAACAATTAAAATTAAATATAATTCTATGAATACTCTTTACTGTGGAATGTACTTTTCAGCAGGTGAAGATGAATCGTGGATTTAATCTCACCAAGATAACTCAGATGGTCGAATTCCCAGAAATTAAGAGGGGCAGGATTTCCTTACTGCTGTGGTATTCATCACTCATATATGTTTCTACTTATTGTGGCTGTGGCTTTTCGTGAAGGATATTTAGCTTACTCTATAAAAGAACTACTCACAAGTCTATGTAAAATATGCACATTCAAAACCCCATAATATGATAAGAAAGTGAAAATAAGTTGTGTATAATTAATTTCTTTATTAATACTTATAATCATGCGAGTCAAACGCGAAATTACTCAAAAATAACTACATGATCCATCCTA